>JAAGNO010020657.1:71306-127438 GCA_033439905.1 Ceryle rudis | reverse complement strand
CCTTATGTTAAATTTAAAATAAAAACATAAAACACACCAGATTTGGCTAAAAAAAACAAGGCCTACCAAAAAAAAAAAAAAAAAAAAAAAAAAAAAAAAAAAAAAAAACAAAACAAAAAACAAACAAACAAAAAAAATATCTGTGTGTTCACTAATCCAGCCAAGAACTGTAATAAACTGTCTACATCAGTCTTGTTCACTTTATTTTGGGGTCTTGTTAGTCCTTACAGAAAGGTTCTTAGCTATGATCTCGAGGCTGGTGGTCTGTGGAGATTTTTCTGTTCCTGTGATTCTGTTTTTTCTATTTGAATCTGATAAACCTCATTAAAAGAAGTCAGTACCCTCTGGGATGAAATGTCAGACTTGTCTTCATGAAATATTGTGCTCTGAATTGACCCAACACAAACCAGCTTCATGTGGGAAGTAATGCAGTCAATTTAGTGCGTTGCTGAGCCCAGCTAATAAGTGCTTTTGAGAAGTGGGTTATATTAGTTGTCACTCAGCACCCTGTGATTGCATTTCCATGGCTTTCAGACCAGTCTGGAGTGTGGGCAAAACATGTCCTTCCTGCTTGCAAAAGACTCTGTGCATCTATATGCATATATATCTAATCACATAAATTAATTCTCTAGGTGACATGAAAATGCATGACCAGAGTAAAGAAAGGATATAAGAAGCTATATGGTCCTTGCTTTCCAGAAGTACTGGGGTCACTTTGAATAGAAATTGGAACACGGGAAATTTGCCTGAGGGAAGACAGGGACAAGTCAGAGTATTTCAGAGCTACACAAGTAATATAAAGCACCGGGAAAACCATAAAGACCTATGGAGAGAGTGTCCTGTTCTTAGGTGAAGGAAAACAAGTACTTCCACCAGAAAAGGAGGAGGGAGGGGAGAAGTATAATTCTTGATGTCAACTTCATTTAATACTTTAATTTAAGCTAGGAGTGCAATCTAAAGACAGCACATATGGCAGCCAAGCTTGCTTTTCACATTGTTTGGTTTAGGTGTGGTTTTTTTCTAAGATGTTGTTCTCTCCTGAGCCATCCATGCCCTGTGTCATGGTGTTTACTGTGTTAATCAGTAGTTGCCATGCCACATATTTGTCTCTGTTTCCTGCACCCTACACCAAGCCTGCCTTGTATTTGCTGCTACATGGTTTCAGCCTTCACTCAGCTGCACCAGTTTTTGCCAGTACAACTTGTCATCAGCTCTAAGGTCAGTTCCTCACTGACATCCCATTCACACATCATCAGGCAGCCATGGTGTCTGAGCTAAATCCAAACCTACAAAAGAAAGGGCTTAGCAGCACTATAAAAATTAAAGAGGTGCCATTGTTTGTGTTCATCACCTCCCAGATGACACTCTATTGAGAGCAGCCATTCCTGATCTGAGGCTTGTGCCCATCGTGAGCACTACGTGGCAGGCAGATCTAGTCCAGCAGGCAATCAGCATGGAGCTGAAAGTCCGCACTGGCAACTGCTGTTGCAAAAGACAACATTTTGTTCATTTTTTCTCTTGCAGTGGGCTGTGTCCATCCAATGATATTTCATTTACTGGTTCTTAATTGTCTTGGCAATGTTTCAGACATGTGCAATTGGCTGCCAAAGAAGACACCAAAGCCATTCTCCCCTTGCTAAAGTTTGACTACATGCCAGCAGACTTGATGTGTTGCTCAAAGCGAATGGCACATTTTGTTTGCTGTTCCCACTGACAAGAGGTTGCGGCCACCCCAAACTAATCTCTGACTTGAAGGAGCAGGGGAGGGCACACAAGAGGAGGCAGTAACAGTGAAAAGATAAAGCCCAGGATTTGGTTATGGCCATCAGACTTGCCAGGTTACAATCTGCTGAGTGAGGAAGTATACAGTGATGTTTTCTTCCCACTCATCCCTATAGGAGAATGTCTTGGTCAGAATGGGTATTCACACAGCACACGCTGAGAAATGAATTTTACCTCCAGGACACTCCTCTTCTTGAGGTAGAGGGAGACATTCATTTCACTACACAGAGGAGAAAACAAGGATTATATCATTGAGATTTTAGATACTCCTCTTTCCTTGAACCCCAGGCAACATAGCTCATGGCAGGCCCCTTCAGCTCAAGCCGTGAAGGATTTCTGCCTCTTCTGTTGCTTATTTGTGAGATCCACTACCAGTGGTGCACATATGTTCCTCTAGCATGGAGAAGTGACTTTTACTCCTTACAGCTTAATCAAACGTCAGATGTGACATGAGCCCTAGACATGAGGTGTCCATTCTCAGGGCTAAAGACCAGAGACTTTGCCTGTGTACCCCTCTGGAGACAGTCCCTACAGATGACCTCCTGCCATCTACCAGCTGGTAAGAGTTCACCAAACTCTGCACTCAGATGCTGTGCATGCTTTCGTTAGGCAGGTCTGTGCATGTCTGCCCAGTGCAGCCCTTTACAATTGAGCTTGCAGGGCAGACAAGCAGGTTTGACCTTTTGAGTGACACAATGGTCACATTTAGTGATGCGTTGTGTCACTCACATGCCATTAACGAAGCCACTTTAATCTCATCTGGAGGATGAAGAGCAAACATCTTCCTAGTGACCAGATTTGCCTGGAAATGATGTATAACTGGAAAACTGACTTGAAAACTGCAGCAATCTGAACAAAACACAAAGCCCCAGAACCTGAAGTAGACTGACCTTGGTGAATCAGTCTTTGTTCTCCACAGAAGGAGGAGGCCTTTTAGAGCTGGCCTACAAGCATTAGTCCTCCATGATGCAAAGGGGGTGGTGGCTTCTGTGTGTAGTTGTCTGTCACTGCAGAGCTCTCTGTGGGAGTGTGGCTGTAAATGTGCTGAAAAGCCAGCTTGTACTCAGGAAACACAGGAATGCCTGCAGAATAAATAACAATGTAAATTAGATAGGACTGGAGCTCACCAGCCTCAGCAGGAGTTATTCCCTTGTCCAAACATCCAGCCAACAGCTGATGAGCTTCCTTGTGTGCTCAGCAGTGCTTCTGCCAAGCTGAAAAGATTAAGAAGGAAAACTTGCCCCAGCTGAACAAATAGCCCAAAAGTCCTCCTGAGGCTCAACAGAGGATCGGGGTGGCATCTTTAGGCATTAGTTTCTGTAGCCTAAGAGACAGATTCAACTAGCATCACATCCAGCAGCAGCTGCCACACCAGCCTGGAGGACCTGCAACACACCTGAAATTGTGCCCTCTGGAAAAGATCTTCGCACAACAGGTGAGAGCAAGGCTGAATTCCAAAGACATAAATTAAGATACCATCTACTTTTAGTTGTGCTGTCCTTTTAACCACAAGAACAGATACCTGGGAAACCACATGCCTCCTGCCTTCATTGTCCCTTCCCTTAGCACAAGAACACAACTAATCTTTAAAAGAGATGTCATGTCTTTCAGAAATGTTGACAGTCCTGCATGTTTCATCACTGCTGCTGAGCCCAAGAGTCGAGTTCTTCTTGGCTTATCCCCCCTAGGATGGCTGATGGCTCAGCAGGGACTGCAAATCTATGGCTTCCAGCTAGTAAAGCACTGCTCAAAAACATCTTCTAATTTACAGCCAAACATTTATGCTAACACCATAAATCCAGGGATGATCTATCTGGAGGGACTAGTATAATCATACATTAAGAATAACAAAGTATTTTGAAACACTCATGACAGGTTCAACCCTACCTGCCTTAAATCACCTTTAATGATCTTGGCCTCATCTTAGTCCCCAGCTGAAATTAAACCGGCTGTCACACTACTTTTTCTGAGTGCCTGCTTCACCTGAACTCATCACCAGAGACTGACAGCAGAGAGGAGGCTGGAGAACCCTATGAATGTTATCATCACTGAGGGAACTTTTAATAGGTTTTCCATCATAGCCATAAACTGAATGATTCAGGGACTTTTATGATGATCTCGCTATGGCATCCCAAAGGATAGAAAATAAAACACATTTTTATAAAGCCTCTTGAAAGATATAACCATTCATTTTCTCTGATGGATCTCTATAGATGGGAGACAACTATTTGCTTTCTGAATGCAATAAAGTCTGTTGAGTGGTCAAACTGAATGTTATTGTCATGGCTTAACACCAGGACACCTCAAAACAATGTAGACAGGTTTTGGCACCCTGTAAGACCCTCCAAGGTCAGTTTTGGGGTATCCTGGCATTAAGCCATGACTTTAACAAAAATTGGAATTATCATTCCTATTTTCCCTGACAAAGGAACTAGAAACATATAGGGGCCTAGCTGCTAACAACTGACAAAAGCAAATGTAACTTTGCCCTTCTTTCCTCTGCAATTCCACTTTCACCAAAAAGTACTCACAACACTATGCTACTTGCATTGCTGTCTGTCTACACTCATTCACTAGAGATTAAAATTAGACCTAGTGATGCCTCTTCTGAAATCACTGCCTCTGGAGGGACAGGTAGTTCTTCTACTGACCAAGTAAAAAAGACAGATTTTTGTTCTTGGGAATGGTATGTGACAGAAACTAAGTGGAAAGTAGCCAGGAAGCCTTTTGGTACTGTCCTCAAAGGAGGAAGAGAAATCCCAAGTTTAAAGGAAAACCCCCTCAGATGAGAAAAAGAACTGACACAGCTGATCTTTTCAGGTGAGGTTATGGGAACAAGAAGCAAACAGAAAGCCAACTTCCATAAAGCATTTCATGAACCTGGATTCAGTCTGTTATCTCTGAGATGCTTAAAACCAACATCCCCAAGTCAGGATTGTTAGCCAATGGGGATCCCCACCTGGACTGTGGAGTGATATTAACATTTCAAAATTTGGTCTGGTTTAGATTTGTATCCCTTTGGAAACACCCCTGGTTTTCTCTCAAATATATGCACAGTGTCCCCAGTGATTCTGCTCCTAACATGAGCACATTGAATTAGAGCATCTACAACCCATCTTAACAGTCTTGTTGATATCACTGTCCCTGTGTGAGAAACAGTAAAAAGTATTATCCATGGACACCAAGAGACTTAGTGTTGCAGAATGCAGAAAGCAGACAGTGGTTATGCAGCTGAAAATATAGCACCCAAGGATAGGAAGTGATTCAAAGGGACCTATAAATATCCAGGCACTTGTCACTGAGGATGGTTGAAATGTGTCACCTCTGTTTCCTTCAACAAATCACATCAATAGGGAGGTTACACAAACAAAAGTAAATGGACAAGTGTTTTATTAATCAGATACTGTGAAAAGGCCTCTGACATGACAGAAAGTTAAGATCACAAAATTTGAAAATATTAATTTGGCAAAAAGAGAAAAAGAATAAAATGGTACTTTTCTCCCACTATGCAGTTATTTTTCTTTGTCCTGGCATCAAGCCACAAGCTGTATAAATCTTTGGAGGCATCTCTTAGTCCAGACATAAGATCTGGAGTACGAATGGTGTAAGCAAGCACATCTCCAATAACAAGAGTGCCCATTGCTCCACGGTAAATACAATAGAGATGGGAACAGACTTTTGGAAGGAATGACTCCATAGCATTAACTTGGGGTCACTGTGAGTGCAGTCATTGAAGTGCACATGCCTTTCCAGTACCTCTACTTACAGATACCTGTCTAATTTGTCCTACAAGCCTTCAGCTATGGACATACCCCAACTTACCAGGCAGGCAGTTCGGAGCTTCACTGACCTTGCTATTTTCCCAGTGCAAAGATGACATTTTCATCATCTGTTTAACCCTTACCACCCAAACTCATACTGGGGAATGCAGAACTGCTGCCTTGCCATTAATTCCCCATCTTGTGTATTCCCCGTTTGAGCCATTGAATATCCACTCAGAAGCAGAAATTTCTATGCCTGTCTTTGTGGAAGGAAATCACATTTATTTCAGTCTGCTGCTCCAACCAGGAAAGACCTCTAAAATTTCCTATGTCAGTCTCCATCTCATCATAGACAGTTGTGTCAGAGTTCTCAAATCCTCAAAGTTCAAGCTAAACTCACTTTTAACCTTTTGACCATTGGAAAAGATGCCTAAAAATCATGCTCTGTTCTCCACCTGTCTTCCCATAGACTTAAAAAATGTAGCTTGTTCCCATCATTAAGCATGTCTTTGACTTCCATGGGCTTCAAATCAATTCCTTCTCTTTAAGGATATAATAATTTAAAGTATCCTCTTATGTCTGTTATTGAACCATGCTTCTCTTCTGAATGGTAAATGAGTTTTTAAAGTGCATTGTGCTACTTCCAGTATCTTCTGTGCATTTATTATGGTCTGCAGATCAAACCTAATGATTCTTGATAAATATATTAAGTTCCTCTGACTGCTTACATGGCAGTAATAAAATTGCCAGGCAAAGGTATCTGGCAAGAATCACTTCAGTTCCTGACCTCATTAGTCACGAATCTGCACACATCTGCCTCTTACCCCCATCAAATACAAACCCTAGAGGCCTGTGAGATGATTGTACACACTTGAATGTGCCAAATTCCTGGTAGAATAGGCCCCCCTCCCTGCACCACATCAGAGCTTTACCCATGCTTTGAAGGAATCACTTCCTTAAAATGCTGCTGGTTTAAAGCAACAAATGAGTTCACCCCTGTGGCCCAGTCTCGGCCCTCATTCTCTGCTGAGGCTGACATTTTATACACAAGATGATGTCTTCCAAAGACTGTAAGGGTGGTAAGAACTTCTCTGATTATCCTTCATGATACACATTTAATGTACATCATGCCCCCTTCAATCAATGCAGGTGGTCAGTCACCCACAGAACCAGCTTCTGTCTGACTGTTCTTCAGGTACTTCTAGATCAAAGGATTTGTGGCTCACTGACCTCCTGAGCCAAGGTGTTTCTTGTTAAAGCCTTTTGATTGATTTTACTCCTGTGACTTTGTCTAGATATTTTTGAACCAAATAAATTTTCCACGGCCACAGAAATCTGCAGCAAGAAGTTCCACAGTTGAATTGCAAATTGTGTGAAAAGGCATATTCTCTTCCTTTCTTTGTCCTGCCACTCTGACACTTAGTTTCTTCTAATGCTCCCTAGTTCTTGAAGACCATAGGAATTCATTCCCTGTCTATCCTTTCAAAGTCATTCGTAACTGCAGATTTCTACCATACCTTTCCTTGATTACCTTTTTTTCTCTTTTTTCTGGGAATCTAATTAGCTTTTACAGATGAGCAAATTGCTCCTTTTCTACTTCTACTTTCATCACAATTTCCATAATGAACATATATCCTCCAGAAATGGACTGAGCCAGTAACCTTATTGTATGCCATCAAATTGTCTTTTCAGTCACTACCAATGTGTGATGGGTTTGGACTATCTCCTTAGGTCAGTAAATCGTCAAACATCTGTAGGAGAATGAGGCAGAACTGCTAAGCACCAGTTGTTTCCCATTCCTCATCAAGTGACCAGCAATGTGAGTTATCATGTCTCTTGTCAGCTGGGGCAACTACCTACATCTCTTCTCTTGGCCTGGGAACAAACACACAGTGGTTCATTTTAGCTTAGTCTGAAATGTTAAATTACATTATACTGCATTAGCCCAGGGATATATTGACTCAGCATTCAGGGTAAGCATTTACTGTAAGGTTTGCATCCAGACAATTACCTCAGCTTAGCTGATGCTTGGTAACTTGTTAAGCCACAGTATTTTAATTGTAAGTCTGAGACCTAAGGCTCTCATAAGACAAACTGGGATTTTAAGATAACTTCAGCTTCTATTTTGGAAAGTTGGAAAAAAATCCAAGGCAAAACTATTCTAAAACAAAGCTCTGCATTACAATCTCCCATGGTGTAGTTAGAAGAGTTTTGTATATAAAACAGGAGTTGCAGCCATTTCTTTTCTAATCCAAACTGTTCACAACATACAGAAATAAAATGAAAAACTACCCTGGCATGGCCAATTGCAATCAGAGACTTTTGAAAATTTAAGCACTTGTTCCCCAATTCAAACAGAATTCAGCAAAGTGTTTAAGGTCTGACTTGAATGGGATGACTTAAGTGATTAGAATTAACAACATGCTGAAGCATTTTGCTGAACCAAGACCTACAGGGAAGAATAATATCTTAAAATTATGGCAAGTCTTCAGCTGAAAAAAACAGAGAAGACCCTTACTCTGGTTACCAAAAGTATATTTATTACATGTTTTTCATTTCCAGAAATAAAATACTGCTTTAAAATGGCCTGTGCTGCAGCTTTTGGATATGGATGAGACTGGTTCTTTACAATCTGCAAAATAACTTCTTAAGGAGTATGTCTTAACAGTTAAGAAGTAATACATTACCCTTGATGACTCTACAAGACTGACAAAAAAAAATTAACTCAAAGATTTTGCAATTTGGTGTAAGATGCTCCCAAAGTTGTGTGCACAACAAGGAATCCTGAAATTATTTTTTTGTACTTTCCTTATTAGGAACCTGACATCTGCATAATCTGAATACCTTCATCACTTGCTTGAGACTGACTCAATATAATTTAGAGTATTGTTTGGCACAGTATAGATCTTAATGCATAGACACAAATGTCAGTCATGTTACATACCAAGATGCTTTCCCATATGTTGCCACTGAATTCTGCACTTAAACAATGCACAGATACATGGAATAGGCCTTTAATTAGTTTGAATCAGTCCTCAAGGTTGGGCTGTGGTGTTTTGGTGGGGTGACATCAGAGAATGTGCTGGCTCCTCCCCAACCATTCACCATGCATAACTTGAACAACCATAATTTTTATGACCTTAAAAATTCTTCTCTCACTCATTTACCATGGTAAATGGCAGTCATTTACCATGGCAAATGTGACTGCAATACCAACGAAATAAACTGGGGAGACTGCAGTACAAATTCTGTTCTTGTAAATATTCCAGGCATTCATGTCAAGCATCAGCTGTGGTTGAAATATGGCCATTTGGGTTTTTCTGTTTTGTTTTGTTAGATGATTGCTCTGTTTGGGATAATTACTGAAGCATAGCCTTGAAAGAAATGCCTTTACTTTGTTACAGTTACACTCCATCCGTTTAAGGGTGACATGTAGACTCCTGCTTTTGAGACAGAAAGTGGTAAGGGGAAGGTTTTCTTCCCAGCCAAAGTTTTGTAGTAAAGGCAAGCTGGCTTCCACAGTCCATCCAGTCTAGCGCCTTTCTGCTACAACCTCTTCATGGTCCCATTACCAGAAAGTAATTGATTTGGGCAAATAATCCACTCAAAGATCAAAATTAAACCCTAACCACACATAAGAGGAGACCATGTATCCTGTGTCAAGCTCATAACTGTGTTGATCTACTATATACCTTCAGCATGTTATCTAATCTTGACTTATACATCAGGCAAAAGAGAATCCAGGCCATTCCTACATAAAGAGTTTCACTGCTAAAAAATGTGCAATTTATTTGTACCCTTAATTTGTCACTCATTTTACAGGGTCTGGATTATGTAAGATCATCATTCAGTAGATCAGAGTCTTGTATTAATAAAGCACTTAAGCAAACACAGCTGGAAGAAATGCTAAGAGATTCTCTAGCCCACCTTTCTGCCCTGAGGTAAAACCCACTCTGCCTGTGCCCTTCCTAAGACCTCCCGCAGTGATGACTGTGTCATCCCCTGAGGTCTGTAAGCAAGGTCTCTCTTTGCTACGTCCAGTCATAATCCTTCAGGGAGTTTTACATATTTCAACCATTTTCAACGGTGTGGTGTGGATTTTCATGGACAAAACCCTAGCTCATATGGTAGATGCCCCAGCAGGGCTGGGCTGTGCTGTGCTGTGCTGGACATCTGTTTTCGGTGTCTAAAGCAATGATGTTCCTACTTCTTGGTCTTTGGAATTTGCTTGTCTACCTTCCCAAAGAGACACCTCCTCATGAACCGTTCTCCTAAATGGCACTGCCAGACACCTACATACAAAATTTTGGTAAACCTTCATCTCATAATCCCCTCTGCCAGCAGGTGTACTTCTGGCTCCTGTGGGGAGTCCAGTGGTTTTGCTCTGGGTATTGAACTCCATAAACTGCTTCACTTTTAAAGGAGCTGAAAATGCCTGGCACATCCAGCCCTTGTGCACGAAGTCTGGCAAAGGCTGCAGATGATGAGGTTTCTCACTCTGGGGAAATCACCATAATTAACACTACATTAATTAATAGAAGAAAAATTATTTTTGGAAGTAAGGCACCTGCCCACTCAGAAACATCCAGGAGACCCATTGTACCATTCTGCTAACAAAGTCACATTAGCTTCCCAGACTAACTGATCCAGAGACGAGGAAAAATGATTTAAACTGGGGCTACACACTGTGAAGGTCCAGATTTTGAGAATCTGTTTTCTGGAACCTTGACCCAAAATTCTGCTGGAGTGGAAAAGGAAACCCTGGGATGCCAGTAGAAGCAGAAGCTAAAAAGCATCAGGGACTGCCCTGCTTTTTATAATTCTCCTGTCATGGAATAGATGAACCAAGGCTTCAGCACATGTTTAGCCAAAAGTTCTAAATCTGCTTTTAGAAATCCATACTCAGCTCTTTTTGGACAGATAAAGTCTCTTTGAAGCAGAAAAAAAAAAAAATTTACAGAACCTGGGTTGTCCACTTTACCAGTGTAAGAAAAGGCAGAGCTCCACCTGATGTCACTTTTCACATCCAGGTAAGAGGAGCATGCCAGGGCAGCTTTCTAGCTGTCTGTGGTCAGTGGCATGGTGGTCTCATCAGGATCTTTCCTTAGGGAAAGAGATATATAATATATAAAGGTAAATCACAGGATAATTGACTCTAATTGAGGGATAATGAAGCTACATGGTAAAAAAATAAAAACAGAAATGCTAACTACTTGAGTTTAGTCAGACCTGTTTATGAAGCTTGTTCAGGTGGTATATATAATGACCTCTGTGCAAGTTCATTAGAGGTGCAAGTCAGGAATAACAGCAGTGTTATACTCATGTACCAGTAGCACAAAGCCAGATTGCTGCTGTTCATGAACCTCAGCGTGGCTCTCGCCTTACTGGCCACATTCTGTGAGTGGTTCTGGGGTATTGCTGCCTCTGTGAGCAGCTCTGGGGACTTGAAGAAGGAATAAATTAATACTCATCACTGAGAACTGGGGAGGAATTTTCCAATGGAAGTGTTTGTTGTTGGAAAATGTGGGTTCATCAACAGCTGCACACGTGGCAAGGGTGGAATGACTTCAGTGTCAGTTTTTTCTTTTTTTGACCAAAACAGTTTTCAGATCCAGAATGGAATTTTTATTCAAAAATAGAGCAGAAAACAGCAACTCAAGAGTGCTCATTTCTCCAGTGATTAGTGTGTGAACTCCGGGATGGAAAGCATGGGTTTAGGTCCCTGTTGCATCTGATTTGACTTTCATGTCTCTGCATCTCTAGCAGGTCCCCTCACTCAGGAGGTGGTTATCGGGGGAGAAGAACATGATCCCTCTTCCTGGGGAGGGCTGTCTCCATCTTTGTTTTGTTTTGTTTGTTTGTTAAGAATACGACATTATTTCATGCAGTAAGAGAAAAAGAAAAACAAAGTTCTTGAAAACTCAAATGACGCCAGGGTGTATTTTCTACCCAGCTACTTGCCATAAATAAAACTGACATTTTATATCTTGGCCATTACAGCTAAATGACTGCCATGATTTTTTTTCTTCTTCTTAATAAAATAGAAGCCATGTTAACACACACACTCACTACCAGAATATAAAGGCTGTTGCAAAACAGAGATACTGATATATCAATTTTGAAAGATACACAAGGGGTTTTGGTTTTTGCCACCAAGCTTAATTTTCATTTGGGTGAGCTACCTGCAATCCAGATAGTGTCATTAAGTCGGGATGAAGACAAAACACCACCCTTTCTTTTTTTTTTCTTCTAGGAACAGCATTGCAAATAAACTTGAAAAGGGGGGCATTTAAAGCAGACCTGTTTCAGGAGATTCCAGTTTTTATTCTGCAATGGTGACTAGCACAGCTTTTTTTTCCATAAAGTTTTTTTGATTTTTCTAAGTCCTTAACTGGACATTAAGTGACTCACCAGATTTTAGAACATTTTCTCTCAGCTGAAACATTTCTCACTGTGCCCTTTGGCAATGGATCTATATGCTATCATTTTGTCAAAAAGTTTGCACGAGGAACTACAAGATTAAGGAAAAGAGACACTTGTGTCAACAACTGCAGGTATAACTGCCTAGCTCTGTGCATCTGGAGAGTATGTAGGGATGGGATCTTTCCCTTTCCTGTCACAGATCTGAGTTTGATCCTATGCTTCCATTGCATTACACATTTTAATGCATTTCTCTGCATTCTCAGACAGTGATTTTTATAAGTAAATAACATCAAAAATTAATAGGTCGGAATGTTAAGCTCTTGAACTCCGAATTGGGCTGCACAGTGAACAGTGGAGTTCACTGTCTCAGAATGAAAATAACAGGCTTGTATCTGACAGAATCGAGTTAAATTCCTGCCATGGACTTTTTCAGTCCTTGTGATGGCTCTGCAGCTAAGACTGGACTTTGCACATATATACAAACACACTCAATCGTACATTGCTTTTAGTAAGACCCTTTTATTCCTCTGAGTCTGGACTCTGTTCATGCAATGAGTCATAAGCAAACAGCTTTGCAGAACATACCCTTTGATTTGTAATGCTCCCTACTGTGCCACTGCAAAGTCTTTTATTTCTTCTTAAAGTTTGCAAAGAACACTTTCATAACTATAATCTCCCAAAAGCTGAAATCAATGGGAGCTGTATCCATTACACTAGGGATGCATTTGTCATGCTCATTCAGACTTTGAAAATCAGAAGCTTTAAAGTATTCAAGTCAAGAACACAAAGTATTTCTTAGGAGCCCAAACCCCATTAGCTTTCAGTGAGGATCAGGTAATAAGGGCACATTCTTAAACAATGTTTTTTAGATATCTAGCAGCAGTCTAAGGTGCTTGAGCCTCTTTTTTAAATACATAGCTCCAGCTATGTTTGTGCTGCCTTCAGTAGAAGTACTTGAGTTCTGAGCAAGCCAAATGACTTGAGACGGTGGCACCTGCACTAGAGGTGGGACTTGAAGTCTCAGCCAGGCTTCACCACCTCAGAAATACTGACTGAAAATTCTGAATTCAACTCAGAAGACATACCTGGCCTAGATTTTTAAGTCAAACTTCTAGCAAGCAAAGGGAGTTTAACAAACCCCATTTTAATCTCTCCAGACATAGTCATGGTGAAGTGGAATGTCTTAGTTAACATGTCAGGTAAGAGGTAGCCTTAGGTGCTTTCCATAATGTTCATCCATCTTTTCTGCCCAGCTCCCATTTCAATGGCATTTGCACATCCCACTCTCCCAGCTGCCCTAGGCAAACCTAGTAATTGCAAACAGCACTGGCAGCAACATATTTTCTCTCATCCTACTTAACAGTATCTAAACACTTCATAAATTCTGAGGGATCTAGGCTTTGAAATACCTCTGAAGAGAGCAGGCTTGTACTACTTGCTTTTATTGAAAGATGGAGAGCTGAATGATGCAATTATTTGGCAGCGGCTGTCACAAAGATCTCCACCTAAGTGGGGATTGATATAAATTATTTTATATTTTCTTGAAAGCTTCCTTCTTGCCTCAGGGTTGAGGGACAACTGAAACATTGACTGGACAGTAAGAGCTAGATGGGAAGTTTTGTCCCAGTCATCCTTTGTTCTCTTTTCTTACAGGACACTTTATCATGTTCAGGACTTCAAAGGACTGCACCAGATAAGCAGAGGAGAAACACAGATTAGCTGAGACATCAACAAGCATTGGATGAGGTCAATTAAAAGCCAAATTAAACAAATGGAGCTTTCAACTGCGATCCAGACAGGAAGAAGCAGTCGAGTTATAAGGGTTGGAGATGAAAAGGATTCCAAAGGTCTGATGCAGAACAGGACCATGGGGTGGGAAGGGCAGGGTGAGCTGGGGAAGGAGAGGTACCTTCCACCTATTGTCTTCAGACAGGACCAAAACTTATCTGGATTCATCCTACCTGGAGAAGCTGAAAGGGAAAAGCCCTGGCCAAGATAAGAACTGCTTTAGTGTTTGTAGAAAGAAAGGTGAAGCAGAGTCCTGGAGTAAGGGTCAGAGTGAGACAGGGTGAGGATGAGCTGTGCTGCAACAAGTAGAGAAGTGGCCTAGCAGGGATAAAAGACAGGTTTTGTGCCAAGTGGATTCTGGGTCACGTAACTAGAACTGAGCTGCTGAGTCACTCTACAGAGCCTTCCAAAAGCCACTTAGTCCACCTCCTGCTGCCACAGTCAAACCCATCTTGAAACAGGAGTCAGGACAGCTGGCAGCTGTGCTGTGAAAACAAGGTACTGGCTGAATATGACAGAGGTGACCATGTAAAGGGCTTCGTGTTGAACCCACAACAAGGCTCTCTGAGTCAACAGCTGAGTAGCCCTAAAATGCTGAAGTAAAAGACTGAGTTTGTTTCACAGCAGAGTTTTTTTAAGAAGTCTTGTCATTTTGCTTTGCCTGTCTAATCCACTAACTGGTATGAGAGATCAGACTCAATCTGTCTAGAATTATCGACATGATAGGACCTCCAAGGAGGTAATATACAGTGCATGAAGCAATATATATTCTACTCTGGGGGAGCTATTAGCAACTCTGCCTCTAGGTCATACATGCAGGATGTGGCAAAACCTGTTCTATCAGAAGCATATTCAACTGGGTCAAAGGACAAGCAACTCTTTCCCCGGTATGTTCCAGCATCCATCAGTTTTTGGGTTGTTTGTCTCATGGCTTCTAGAACATGTTCTGTTCTGGTTCTCCTACATCAGCGAACTATTTCCTCTCTGGAATATAGTCCTCATACAGATATTTAAAAGTCAGATTTGCTCTTTCATGGATCACCTAATCAGACATCATCTCACTGATTATCTATCATGCTTGGCCAGACAGTCCAGAGTTTGGAACCAGCTATGGGTAGATGAAAACTTACCAAGATCTAAGAACAGGAGAGGAGATGATGAAGAGGCTAAGGAATGTAGGAACATGGCAAGTGGTCATACAGAATAAGTTTTGTGTGGTAGGGAATAACAGGAGAGATACTGGGTGCAAATCCATAGGGAAAGAGTTTTCATTACTTTCTGTGTCCAGGGGATGTTTCACTTGCCTGGATTAAAACATAGTTTACTTGAACAAACCTCTCCTTGCAAAGCAATCTAGTTCACATAAGACACACAGTATTCCTTCTACTGCCTATTTACTGCCATTGCAAAGACCAGAACTTGGAGGCCACTCCAACCATTTCCCTTCAGTATCTCAGTTTATCTTCCTTTTCTTCTTAATAATCACAGGACAAGCCTGATGTCAAACTCTTCCCTTTAGGCTGATTTCCATCACTCCCAGAATTATGTTCAAACACACGTATAGCCCGGTAATTAACACAAACTATCATGAGCTGACATGCACCTCTGTCTGTGTATCAGTATCCTCCATGCCTCCAGAAGATAGATGGATTTAAATAGCATCTTTGAAGACAGCTGAAGCAAGCTAATTAGGGATTGACTAACACAGTAAAGCTATTTTTAGCAGTCAATTTATATCTGGTTACCTTGTTACGGGAAGCTTATGCAATGCTAGTAAATTCTTAACTAAGGAGATAGATTTGACACCAAAATTATTTCACTGTTAACTCTTTGAGTCTTTCTCCAGAATAACTATAGGACTTCTAAAAGTAATACATTTGACAGAGAGAGTTTACAAGTTTATTTTTTTCCTCGAGGTTTCCTCTGAAGCTATGCATATTTTCCATTTAAAAATGGAAATTTGTGATTAAACACCTGCCTCCAGGAGCAATTTATTGAAATATGCTTCCAGATCTCACAATCCTCAGCATTATTTTATGTGACCTCCTAGTACCAGCATTTTGAGGAATGCATTTTTTTTAAAACTGGTGGGGTTTTATACACACAAAATAAACTTTGCTGTGCAGCAGGGAAGCATTGGTATGGCCACCTGAATGTAAACAGGCCTGGGTTAACTGTCTTAGTTTTATCCCTGTTCACAGACAAAAAACACCGAGCAAAGGAAACTCCTATTAAACTTCTGCCTCTACAGAGACAGAAGGAGGATGGAAGATGAATCTCAATTCTAACTTTGTTTTTACCTTTGGAACTCTGCTAAGATTGTCCCTGGATCCAAGTAAGGACAGAGTTTGGCCCACAGACTAATATGCAGGAGTAGGGGCTGATGCAATTGAACCCACATGCAGAGGCAGCTGGCCAGTAAGACAAACTGTCTTGGGAGCCAGGGCACGATGCTGTGAAATGCTTGATCTAGTACAGCAAGATGTTTTCCTTCTTTGTAAGCCCTAATATGAGAACAGGGCACACTGAGTATATATAGCTCTGGGAATATGGATGGAGAGCTTTTGTGTCCTCAAAAAAAAAAAAAAAAAATTAAATTTGCTGGACAAAGGGGGACAGTGTTGCCCAGCTTGGAAGGAATCTCTTTTTTTGGAAGGCTCAAGGGAGGGCAAATGGCATCAAGCCACTTCTAAAAATTGATTCGGAGGGCAAAACATGTGCGGGTTTCCAAGCAGTGAGTAAGCACGATGACATCAAGGAATCATTTTGTCCGTGGGGTGAAGAATTCCCTCCAGTGATGGGTCTTGGGGATGGAAAGCCAGGTAAATGGTAGAAGCTCCCTGGAGAGGAACTCTTTAAACATGATGTCACATAACACTGGAAGATGCAATTCAGACTTCTTTAGCAGGTTAGGCCAGATTATTTCACAGAATCACAGATAAGGGCAGAACCAAGATTTATCTATGCCATGACATGGTCCATTCAGTAGCACCAGCAGAGACCCAGGAAGGACTAAAATGTTAGAACCACCCTCATGGAATGAAACAAGCCCCAATCCTAAATTACGTCTTTGTCAGATCTTTAATAATCAAAATTGGCCTGCACTAGGTAGCAATGGGTCAAATAACCCTTTCAGAATCACAGTCATTCATTCCAGTAAGCATGAAAAAGTTTGTATTCAACAGAAAATAAAATGAGAAACCTTTCATTTTCCCTTTAACCTTGTTAAATTTTTTGTAGGTACATTCAAGTTCTACAATTCACCTATATGCCATGTTAAAAAATAAACACACATATATACTTACTTTGTCCCAGTTGTGAGTTTGTGTTGCTACATAATGTCACTGAAAGGAGGAATCCACTGCTGTTCTCAGACTCTT
The DNA here is from genome assembly GCA_033439905.1 of Ceryle rudis. Taxonomy (NCBI): domain Eukaryota; kingdom Metazoa; phylum Chordata; class Aves; order Coraciiformes; family Cerylidae; genus Ceryle; species Ceryle rudis. The sequence continues at coordinate 110,304 of JAAGNO010020657.1, read as the reverse complement.
AGCTTCTCTGATTTGTGCAAGCATGGAGTCAGGATTGGTCCCATACCCCTTGATGTCAGCAATTTCCCTGCTGGAATAGACTCACCTTCCAGTTTCTGGCCTCCAGCTGCAGTGATCAGGTCTGTTTTCCAAAGAAAGCATCCCTGCCTCCAGCACCTCACTAACTGTGCACTGGTGTGGGTGTGTGGAAGTAACTTGACTCATGCCACCAGTCAGCAACACTAGCACAGGAGGCAGAAGGCTTGATGGCCCTTGTAACTATTAGCTTATCCGCTTGAGCTGATGGCTGCTGTTCTTGTAAGTGAAGTACCTAATCCTCTTTTATCTCTCCTGAGCACTGGGCCTCCACGTTAGCCTCAGGCAAGACCAATCATTGCATTAATTATTGGTTGCATTTTCTTAAAGCCCCTATTTGTTTCTTTTTTTCAGATTCAGTCACTCCTAAGTGAAATCTTCACCTTTCCTTCATAACAGGCTCACATCTGTTTCTATAGTATCTTGCTATCACAGCAAGATTGACTTGTATTTGGGGCTCTGAGGGCATTTTTAGGAGGGGGAGTTGGCAGATTAAAGATGAAGAATTTGTGATTAACAAACTAAACAAACCTTCATGATGGCATCAGACTGCAAGCCAAACTCTCAGGATGCACACTTCAGCTTCACACCTCCAATCTTGTGTCTCATCTGCCTATACCGGTTCTACTCCCCAGTGCTACCGATTTACACATGCATCCTGGAACTTGACACAGCAAAATGAACAAGAAGTTAAAAGCAGGTACAAATCTGGCCCAGAAAACACCTCCTCAACTCTCCCTTGCTGGCCTACTCCCGTTAGCTTCAAAAATCAGAGATGATGAGCAGTGGTAGAGGGTTCACATGCCTGTTAAAGGAATACCATAGTACTTTCTATGTTGCATAGCACATGTGCAAGTAATTCAGGCTTATGCATTTCTTATTTTCCAAATGTTAATCATATCTTTGTAATAACCCCAGATTCAAGCCTATAGCAGCTCCTGAGAATTAATGTCTTTTGCTGTGCTTGCCTCTCTGTCTGCACTGTCAGCATACAGGATCCCACAGCTTTGCACTGCCTCCTGTGTGCTTTCTATCACTTTCCAACCACCGTTGGCATAACCTCAGACATGTCACATCACAGGGCTCACTACAGTAGGGCCATTTGTTGCAGATTTAGAATGGATTCTTGCCAATTTCCCCACACCTGCAAAGCAGGCAGCTGGGGCCACCTTGGCTGTTCCAAGCTGGAAGGCTTTGACCAAGCACCTGGGTCACCTCCTCTCCTCTGCTTCCAAGATGAAGAAATTGAAAGGCTTTGAGGCTCTTGAAAATGCCTTCATCTTCCGGAGAAGGTACCTTACCTCTCTTCACCTCCCATGTACCTGACATGGACCAGAGTGGAGGAAACCTTGCTGGGCAGAGGTGGCAGGCCTGATTTCCCCCCATCATGTACCACTGCAAAGAGACTTAGTGGATTTAAACTATCTGCTGCTTCTACTGTTGAAATAGCCTCATCTTCACCTCCCTCCACTGGCTGCTCTCGCTCTGAGTCATGACTCTGCACATCCTGACCTCTTACATATCTTCAGGGAGGTTGTGACAGGCAAAGAAGATGCCTAATATGAGTCTTTCCATCCTCCATCTCCAGAGAGCTTGGTGCCATAGCGGAGAGGAGCAAGGAAGTGAGGAGTCAAAATCTTTATGACTTTTTATAGAACAATATCAAGAATATGTTCTTAGTCATCCCCTAAGACAGGCTGTAAGGGAGCACAACCCTTGTTAGACAACAGAAAATCTATGTGAGATGGGACTTCAGGAAAGTCCCAAACACATATCAGACCAACACAGATGTGCACGTCCTTAAACAAAAGAGAATTCAAGTAAAGTCCCTTAACAAGATTTCATGTCCTTGAGTTTTCCCATTCCACTGTTCAAAACCTCTTTTATTTAGTTCCCTCCAAAGCTTTGTTTCATGGTTCTTGTGATGGTTGCACTGGTTCTTGAGATGTCAGACCTCAGTGTCAGCCCATGTATACATGCGCCTCAGGTTTTGGAGAACAGTGTTGACAAATGCTCTCAGAATACCCTGGCGTTGTACTGAAACAATTCCAGAAAAAAAAAAAAAAAAATCCACCTCCTCTTTTTTGGAGCAGAGATGTGGGTCCCATGCTGTCTATTCTTATTCTGTAGCACCATCTTTTGAGAGGATGCTGTACTCCCAAGCAAATGCACTGAGCTCTCCCCAGAGGAATGCCATGGGGCATTGCTGGCCACAGTCAAAGTTGGCTGAAAACAAAATGTGACAGAAGCTGTTTTCCATTGGAAAGGGACATTTCAAGGCAAAATGTTTCCTGGGAACATGTGACTGAAAATTTGTGACTGAAAAACCTCAGGCTTCTACAACAGCAAGACTTACTTCATTCCAAGTTTCTCAAGTCATTCTGTCCCAGTTTGGATTTGTCCAGCTCACATTTATATTTGGGCAGAGGGTGCCCTGTGTATTGATAATTTTCTGCAGTATTTACATTGCCATATTTAATGTTTAGTGTAATATTTTGACATTGCTAAACTGTGTCATTTTGGTGCCTTCAGATGGTATTTTTTATTCAGAGGGTAGAAAAATAGAGAAATGTTCACCTTCCTCATCCATTCTCCCTCCCCATTGTTAAAGGCATCACTATCTATACAAAGACAGCTTCACTGTCCTGAACCTGTTATGGTTGCTAGCAAATAATTCCCTTATGTCATGCTTAAGCTCTGAAGAACTATGCAGGGAACTGAGTGAACGTCTGTGTGCAATATGTGCCTCACTTCACTTCATCCTGGATTTCAACCAAAGCTGGGGGAAGGGAAGACAGAGCAATACTTATGATGGTGTGTTAGTAACCTGTAACAATAAGACAGCTGTGCACTTAGTGACTCTTCTATCCATACAATGCTTGGGGATGAAATAATCAAACTCAACAGATATTGGGGAAAGTGAAGCATGGGAAAGGGAGGTGATTCTTCTATAGTTTCTCTACATTATCTTCACTTTTTCATTTCAAAACTTCTTGAAAGGCCATGGAATAAAAGAGGTCTGTTTTAAGGGAGTCAATTCTCATTCCCATTTAGGTAGGAACTGGGTATTAGCTCAGGGATGCTGCCCTGAACCACCTGCAAAGTGCTGTGCAGCCATGTGGAATGAGTGGTCACCTACTGAGCTGTAGGAGACAGGCAAAGTCACTGAAGCCATGAGCTAGAGCTTGGCATGGTGCAAACTCATGGATCCCACAGTGCAGATAGTAATAGAAGCATCTTCCAAATGCTTCCAAATGCTAGCAATGTCTAGAGAGGAATATAAGAGCGGAAAAGGTTTCCACTTTCCCTTTATTTTTATTTCAACCCCTTTTATCTGTCTTGTTTTATAGCTTTACTTTGGAAGGAAGCCTATTTCCTGGTACGTACAGCAGCTTGACTGAGCATAGCTTGGCAATAGTGCCTGTTGTTTTAGGGAAGAACAGAGCACATTCTCATTGTGCATGTTTTCCCTTGGAAACATTTCATCCTGTCTATATAATTCTATATATGGCTCCCAGCCATGCCACTACAAGCTGCAAAAACACCAGCCTTAATATACTAACAGTGTCAGACCTATTTAATGACTGGATCCAAGGCCATCAAGAAATTACCTATGATTCTGTAGATTGTCTTCCTTAGGCAGATTTGGGTTTTTTTGGCCCAGCATAAAAAGAGCTATTTTGCCTTTTTGGAAGAGACCTTCATAATCCTCATTTCTCCCCTGATCATTGCATACTTTCCTTGCTGCTTTTCACAATGGTAAGAAAATTAACTTTGGTGTTCCAGCTAAATTCCAGTATTGGTCATTCTCGCTGTTCTCCCCACTCTAAAATGGTTTTTGCATCCATCTCAAACAGGTCGTGCAGAAGACCTGGATGTCTCTCCAACAATGCAGGCTACATGCTTCTCTTGGGTTGAACTGGGTATGCCTGCAATGAAGGATCTAATTCAGTTCTGTTCTTCTACTAACAAGCTATACGGAAATAAAAGGGAAAGAATATATCTCAGGAGCTGGCCAAGAGAAGAGATTCCTTGGAGTTCTTTCTCAGTAGAATGGAAAAAAAAAATGTTACATGTTCAGCTCAGAGGTTTTTTCATGTCTGCCCTAAATTAATGTAAATTTTGCTGTTAATAACCACCTCAATGTTAAAACAAGGAAATAGAAAGACTTTCTTAGTATTGAAGTCATAGAAATGTTCTCATTCATGTGAGCATGGCTTTCACCTCTTGTTCAAAACAGCTGCAGTACTTTGAGAAGTATTATTTTTCTGAATATTTCTTGACCCTCATCATCTGAAGTCACTCACAGATATGAGCCTTTTATTTGGGTACTTTACTGCATTACACTGAGTGCTCTCATCTCCCAAGGTTAGTAATGAGAACTCCATGCTACTCCAGCCATGATCTCCATAGGAGCTGTCAGCATAGGGAATGATGGCTTTGATGGGTAGCTTCAGCTCCACCTCTGCCCATGACACTGCAAACCTTGCTTGACTCATGCTGTCCTCAGACATACCCTCAAGCATCTGAGACCTCCTCTCTCTGTCTTCTTCTCTGCTGAGTGGAAAAGTGCTTCGGCTCTGTGATTAATCTAACTTTTTGATGTTTTTCAGCTCCTCAACTGATCTGTCTCCCCAAACAGCATATGCAACAGAGCAAGAAGTAGGGACCCCTCAGACTTTTTCTCGATGTGCTCACTGCCATCTCTGTCAGCTCTGAGGATGCCATGCTGGTCTCTAAGACATGATGTCTGGCTAGAGAACACCCTGGAAAGAAGGGATGTTGAAAAACAGCAGTAGCAGCAACAGTAGCAACAGATGGGGCTAGCAACCTTTCCCTGGGTGAGTATCAGATCTGTTACTCTTCTCAGCTGTTTGGCGGGTCATTGCTGGGTTGCATATCCAGTGATGTTTGCACTGTTCCCTGGTCCGGCAATGTATATGCCAGATTCCTCTGGTTCTCCTCATTGCTTTGCTTTAGAGCAACAGCAGTGTGCTCAAATGTTCAGCATAGGTTTTGCAGACTCTGAGATGGAGCAGCCAAAAAATGTAACATCCTAAAGTTTGAAACAACTTGTTCATTTCATAGACATGTATGCATATATACTGTGTAATTTCTCATCATTCAGCTTTGGCTCCTGCTGTCTGTAGCCATCAGAAGCCTCTACTTGAAATTTTGTTTTCTCCTGGGCATCATTGGTTGTTATCTCAGGGGTCTCATTATCTGCCTGGATTGGTTACCAGAGGGCTTTTTTTTGGTGTGAAATCTTTCTATAGTGGAGTCATGGATTACAAAGCCAAGAAGGACCATTTTGGATCACCTAAAATAACCTCTGAGCTGTTCATGTATTGAGCTGCAAGTGTTGGCTGGTGACTGTAAAGGTTTTGCATACAGAAATGGATGCTTGCATTTTCAGTGCAAGTTTGCACTTGTCTGCTTTCCCTCAGTAACATTTTCCAAGTTTTCATAGTAAGATGGATCCTAACAGTCCTTCTGTGGCCCAGGAACTGTGGAGGGGAAATCCTTTCCCCATGTGGTCATCAAAGACAGTGGACAATAAACATTAAAACTGTCATGGACTTTGAATGGTTTTGGTTCTCATGAAGGACAGCTTAAGATAAAGTTTACATTGTACAAAGAAGTGAAGAATGGGGATATTTTGACTAGGCCCCCCCAATGCGACATCTACATGGCATAAGGCACTGCGGAAATCTTGCCTTTTTGTAAACTGCCTTATTGGCACACAGTCACTCCCAAAAATTTAAGTCCAGTTTTTTAGTAAAGGTCCATCCAAGATTTTGCATCTATTTCTGAATCCTTTTATTTTCATTATTTACTACCAGTTGACATTGATCAGTATAGAAGTGCCCCAGATAATGTTATTTGTCCTTGCAGCCTTCTCTGGGATAAAGAAGATCCTTCCCTTTCCCTGCCATTACATGAAAGTTTGATACTCATGTGATTAATATTCTTATTTAATGCAGAAGTCCTTGGAGGATGAGACCCTATAATAAGAGTTCCAGATGGCAATGCATACTTAGGTTGAGGACTGTATAGTGGGACAGGGGAGGAGATCTGTCCAGAAGAATATCATGCTGGACATATTAGGTCAGAGTAGTGGTCTGTTTGGATATGTTGTCTCTGATAATGTTCAGAAGTGGATGTCTAGGGAAGTGTACTGGAACAGGAGAAGAATCATCCTTCCCCCGCTACCTTTCTAGACTTCAGCCATTGGGGATCATATGGAATCACATGGGACCTAAGGTTGTCATGGCCCAAAAGTGAACTGAACACTGTTCTGTATGGGTAAATCAAATTCAAATAGGGCACCTGACTGATCTTAGGTCATCCAGTGATCTTTACTCATTTGCAAACAGAGCAGTAAAATCAGCAGGCCTAATGCAATGGTGATCCAAAGTGGTAACATGCAGTGGCAGGATAGGGAAAAATTTTGTCCAGTATTTCACTAGGGATCAAGTCAAGCATGGCATGACACTGGAAGAAACAAAAGACACGAGCCACTCTCCCAGACATGCTGCCACCTCCTCTACCCATGTGACAAGGTCTTTTCAATGTTTCCAGTGGGAGATATTTCCTGTGGGTAATGTCTCCAGCTGTCTAATTACATTGTCTCATTTCTGACTCACACCTTAGAGATAAAATGGTCCATGTTACAAAGAGAAGACAGCTCTGCAACTGCAATTTCTGCTTCTCACACTAGGGAAATAAAAGTGCCTTATTCTGAAAAGCTTATTGGCAAGAAAAACAAAATGGGAATAGTATAGAAGACCTCCCTCAGTCATGCAAGAGGGAAACAAGTTAGTAGTGCCAACAGGACGAAGCCAAATTCATCCAAGGAAAACCCAGACATGAGGCCTTGTTGCAACTCTTGCTGTCCTTGATGTGTGTCCTGCCTCAGGGGCAAGGTGGTTTTCCTCTTCCCAAGACAACCTGACTGAAAACCTGAGCTCACCACTCCAATCCTGCTTCCATGAACAGCATGGTCTCTTCATGGCTCACTGCTCCGTATCAAACCAAGACCTTACAGGCCGAAGATGACTGACTGTGTTCTGAGCTAAGTGTAGTCAATACCCACACATCTGGATGCCATACTGCATGGCCGAAAATGTTTCTTTTGATTATGATTCATCCCTCTTCATTTTTTCACTCTGTAAGCTTCTGTGAGTGACTCAAATCTGACGCCCATGAAAGACCTTTATTTCTTTATAATTCCTGTCAGACCACTAATTAATTGCTTTGTTTGTTCTTTAATACCTGACCAATTATCATAAGTAAATAACATGGGTAGAACAAGATGGCATGCAGGGCTAATAAAACTGCTGCAATGTTTTTAATTGCCAGCCTAATTCTCTGTGAAGTCTTCAGCACAAAAGGAGGAGATCAAGAAGGAAATAGGCTGAGTGGGCTACACTTCCAACTTGTGGACTACCTGTAAGAGGTCTACAAATAACGTTTTTTAAAAATAGTAGTTTTTTCAGCAGGTACAAAATCAGGAAGGCTGATGAGTTCACAAAGTTGAAGACCAGTCTGTAAGCAAGACCCATAGCTGGGTCCAGATCCTCAATAGTAGGATTGCTGTACTTCCAGGCAGATTGCTATGTCTGCTGTTCGTTTATTTTACTGGTTCACTATATAAAATTACAGGGTGGAAAGAGCAGGAATGTCTAGGGGAACCTTAGATGTCATTGTAACAGCCCTGATACATTTCTAAAGCTGTATATATGCATTAACACAGTATTGCTTCCAAACTAAACCATATCCTGCCTCCTAGCTTGGCTTCTTACCCCAAACTCTGTTTCAGCAATGCAGGTACATGGTTTCTGGAATAGAACTGCCATGTGCCCAAACCACTTGAACTGAAAGTAATACTGTTCAGATGTCTCTGTTTAGAAATGCCCTAAGTTATGGAAAAAGGTAATAAAAACCCAGAAGCTACTTGGAGACATTAGAAAAGAGAGGATGGGATTTTTGATGTGCTCAGTGAGAGCCAGGAAAATGGAGAGGCACAGGTTTGAGTTAACTATTAAATAAAAGGCAGGCCAAACATGAGGATGACGTTTCTTACAGCAAGAGCTATGAAGCCACAGAGCTAGCTTGAGGGAAGCACCATCACTGACTCATTTCAAACTAGCAAATTAATAGAGAGAGCAGAGAAGCAGGCAAGACTGGCAACAAGACTTGGAGATTATGATGCTACTTGATCCAAGAAACTGTTGGCCCTTCTCATTTTGAGTTTTCTTTGATTCTCCAGAAGCTTTTAATAATTTTATGGATTTTTGCATAAAACAGCTACAGTGTTGCATAAGGTCTCTATTAGCAGCTGCAGCTGTGAAGACGTGTCAGAAGTTCCAGTGTTGTTGCATTCTAAAGGGTTAGGGCATTAAGCATTGTGTAGGCTGTGGAGCTATCCCCCATCACCATTTTTTTGAGAATGGTCTCAAAAATGAGATGTATGAATTTGCCCTTCTTTTATTGTAGGTTGCCCTTCTCTATAAACTATTGGAAAGCAGGCATAGGTGTTAGGCACTCTGATTCTGTCATAGTTCTCTTCAGATCAGACTTTGCATTGCTCAGACTAATGCCTAGCTTAGGCATTGAGATATAATTCTCTTGGCCACAATCTTAAAGGCCTTGAGAATTAAGCATCTCAAAGTCATTAATGGCTCTGCAGCTTACTTTGTGAACTAAATCCACCATTTAGCATGGGAATTCCCAGGTGTGAGTCTGTCGTACTTTCTCTAAGCTGGGCATTTCTGAAACTTGGAGAGCTTCTTTTGGTGGTGTCACTGTACGTTTGCCATGGTTTTGTACTCTTCCCTCAGCATGTTCTGGTTACTTGCCTACATGGATACTTGCCTGACCTTGCATGGCTATTCTTACATTCCCAAAGAGACCTGGTAACTACAACAGCTGGCTACTTAAGCAATGCACAGCAGACTTTATATGCTTGTGGGGAGCATCTTACCAGCACACAGTCTCCATGCTTAAGTGTATAGACCTCATGTGAAAGTTTAACATCAGGTTTGACCCCTCAGTTAAAAGACACAAGAAAGGCTGTTAGAAGCAGCTGGGCAGTTACAAGGAACATTTGGTATGAATTTTCCCCTGTTTTGCAGTTAATGAATCATTCCTGAGCCTGCCCTTCCACTGTTCTCATGATTCCAGTTCAGAATGTTAGGAAAAGAGCCCTTTAGGAGACAGAGCAGAGGCCATTTTTATGTATTTAATTTGGTGGCCAGAGACAGATGGAAGATAGACTTTGTGCCATTCATCAACTGTCTACCTTCTTGTCCAGTACAAGTTTAAGCTTGCACTCAATGCAGACCACAGATTATCTCTAAATCCATAGGCTACCATGAAGCTATAATGTCGCAGGGGTCCCAGAAGGTGTTTTCTTTTGCTGTGATGTAGACACCCCACCTTTGAATGCACCCTGCAAGGAGTTGCAAGTATAGCTATTCCAACAGGGTACAGTACACAAGGACCTTCTCTTTACTTTCTCATGGCAATTGCTTGCTTCAGCTTTGGAGCACAAATGAAACTGATTCAAATAAAGCCACATGGTAAAATTTCTATAAATTATGCACTTTGATGGTGAGGCAAGGTACCTGAGTTTTCCCTAGATCCTCTGGGAACATGGTACACATGAGACAGTCTGTGTTGCTGTCTCCATCTTGGGTTACTGTGATGGGGATCCAGAAAAAGAAGACAACTCTGTGGTCATTGTAGTAACTTCTGTGTTCTGTAGGGTTAACTCATTTTGGTTTTAAATATCCCAAGTGCAGAACATCAACAGGACAGGTAAAAGTGCCTTTCTGTTGATTGCAATTTTTTTATCAAATTAAAAACAAAATCACTGGGTTATTGTTCAAAAACATCATCAGAACTTAGGTGACGTGCAGACGTTTACCTTTGAAAGCCACTTGAGGACACAACCCCAGAGTCCAGGACAGGGTTAATTTTTGAGAAATCTCAAGCTAAGCAGGACCATTTATGCTGGCCTTCTTCTAGGAAATTCCCTGCAAGAGGAAATTAGAGGCAGAGGACAGTGTGTAGCCATAATCAAACCTTGTTTAGTTTGGCACTTTCTCTATCTACTCCATCTTTACCAATCTGACTTGCTCTGCTGTTTTTCTTGGCTGGATCACTAGAGTAGTTATTCCATAGATATATGTAATATTTTAGCATATACAGCTAGTGCAGTTGCTGCTTTGTCCATCCTTTGTGAAACAAACTTCAGGGAATAATTCTGAGTGTGATGAATTTCCAGAATTTGCTGGAATTCTGCTGCAAGTCTGGGCAAATACCGAGTGCAGAAGTTCTTCTGGACTTAGAATGAGAGAGGAGGGAATAGCTTTTGAGTTTTCAGACACTTGATGGGCAACCCTGAGATATGTCTGAGATTCCAATAGAGAAGAATCTGAAAATACTTTCATACTTCATGCTGCATAGTTGCCCCATCACAGGGAGCTTATGCTAAACCAAACTTTTACCTTGTCTATGCCTTCATCATCATCCCAATAAGACTGAACTGCACCTGGCTGAGGCAGATAAAAACCTCTTTAACACGTAGAAAGATGACCCATAGGCAGGAATCTCACCAAAACCAGCTGAGAAGAAAATCTAGGGCATGACAGTGTTTTCCTTCTGTTAATGGACAATCTTTTTATTTTAATAGCTTTTTTTAAATTTTCCAGATGAGATTGCCAAACCCCATAAATAAACAGTATTCTATACACTAAGGAACGGGATTGACGTTCAATGGTATTTCATAGCATGTACACTTTAATTAAGACATGATGACCTGGATTCAGTGGATTGACACAAGGGACCATTAACTCTCCATTCTAACAGTTCTGCTGCCAAGGACAAATACTCTCTTGCATCGGTGTGACTCAGTTCAAACAACAAACAGTCTTGCAATTTAAAATCCCTACAGGGCCTGGTCAAGTTTCCCCAGTTCTTGGATAACTTCCTCTTTTCTCCTTGATGTTTTTCTTAAAGTGAGATATTTTGTTGCTTTGTCCTGATTTTCCAAGTAACGGGTGGGTCTTTATACTCCTGACAATAAAATTGTCTTCCAAATATTTATTAATCCTGGAGAATGTCCATGTTTCCATTTGACAAACTATGTTGTCTAATATTGACAGAATTAATGTTCCTGGGATTTCATGTTTATAACATACATTAAGAAGTGTATGAGGAAAACAAATAGGGTTAAATTCTGCTTTGTTTACTTCTTGTTAACATCCATGCGGTTCTGGTCGAGTCAGTGAGTGTAACCCAGAGCAGAACTGGGACATATTTTATGAAACTGATTGGTTTCAACTGGAGGTGGATGAACCTCCAGAGGAGACATATGCATAGACCCCTGAGAGATAGGAGTGCAATTCTTCTGGATTCTGGCTTCATAGAAGGTTTATCCATTGAGCTCCATCTTAGAGTTACATAAACTCATATTATCATTGTGCTTCAGGTGCCTTCAGCACAGCATGGAATTCATTGAGTTAAACCAAACAAAAAATAAACTTTCAGAGCTGAGCAAGTTTCTCTACTGCAACTTCATGCTATGAGGCCTGAACTCACCTCCACAAATGTTCCAGTTTATCGTGAAATCTGCCCTTGCCTTCCTCTGGGAGCACCATTACAGGACTCTACTCAAAATAAAGTCAAGTAGCATGAATCTCAGTGAAGTACTTTGAGAGCAGTGATGAACTTTTGCAGTTGTCCCAGGTCCTGATGTTGCAACAATCCAGGAAAGCAGAATTTTTCACCCAGCTCTTTAGGCTTCATCTTACAAGCCTCCCCTTGGTCCAAAAAGCATAAACACATGGAGATAAGGTGAAAACTGAATCAGAAGGACATCAATCCTTGTAATGTGTCCAACTTCCAGCATTAGGCAGAAGGCCTCAGGGAAACATGAGCACTTTGGTGACTTGGCTTACAATGCATGCTTACCGACTTTGGTGAGAGCAAGCATTACGTGAAGTGGTTTGCTGGGGAAGTTACCAGAGGCCAGCTGCTGCCTGTAATGGGAGCCTGACTTCACTGACCTAGAGAGTTTATAAGGTTTGATGCTCTTCTGGAAGGCTTTGAACCCACCTGTGTGGCAATGCCACCACTAATAGTATAAGGATGACATCCACCCATTGCAGTTAGCTCCATGTTTCCTAACCACTCTTAGTAGCAGGGTTTGGCTAATTCAGTGCTCAATGAGTTTTGAAACCAGGCCCATCTGTAGCATCTGAAGTAAGCCAAGAGGTGGGGCTGCTGGCTGCGCTGGGATGAGCGAGGGCAGTACTCCTCCATGGCGCTCCCGCAGGTGAATTCCTTACTTCCAGCCTTTACATATTTGCACAGATCAGAAGCTTTGGAGATACTTTTATCTTGTTCATGTCTTTTAAAGACATGGACTTTGCAGTGCCCTTTATTTCTTGGCAGGTTCCTTAAAAAGGTGTACTCCCAAAGCTCATATAACCTTTTCTGTACCTCTCCAGGCACAGAGATGGGGCACTCATGTACACACACATATTCCTCTCTGCCAGAGATGTTTTTTTTTTTTTAATGACTCTGAATACCACAGGAGCTGGATGCTTCAGAAGGCAAAGGCTGGCTTGCAGTCCTTCCCAATGGATATGACAGCTCCTGTGAGGTGTACTGGTAGCTCTGCACAACCAGACCTCTGTTATCCTGCCTATTCCAGGTCAGAGAGGCTCATGGCAGCTGATAACAGGGAGTCTGTGGAGCTCCAGAAGATACAGAGAGAATACATTCTGTGGAATGCACTTGTCTCACTTCTCCATCGATAGATTCAGACCACACACTGGTTGTCTGTGCGGGACAGCTGTAAACACTGCCTGCAATAGAGCTCTGGCAAAGAGGCCAGTGGTCCTCCAGTGAATCCAGATGGGTCTCAGAGGAGAACAGCTGTGTGTGAACAGGAAGGGAGAGCTTCCTCTTGCCTCTTCCAAAACCTACCACTCAACCGCTAAATAAATCAACATCAGCAGTGACTCTTCACAAGGCAGGGTGAGCCAAGCCCAGGCTGGGAATTTACCTCAGTACATAGCAAAGGGAGAGGAGCTGTCTGCAGCAACCCAGGGTTTTCCCAACACAAAACTTTAGGGCATCAACTACCCATTTTTGCTGTGTTTTGCTGTTTGTGATGCCTGAAGTTACAGCAACAACATGATGCATATCAGCAGATGGAGCAAAAACATCCAGAATGTAGAACAGGGGAAGAGAAAATGACTTTCAGCTGTACAGCAGTAAAAATATCAAGCAGAGGCTCAGAAAGATTTGGTTTGAGTAATGCAGGAGATCTGACCACTACTACCACTGTCCAGAGCTGTGGAAGAAAACCTCACCTGCCTTTGGGCAGAAATAACTGTTTATAGGTTGCAAACAGTTTTTATTTCTGCAATGAAATGTTCTTAAAAAAAATAGTAAAAAAAAAACCCAAGAAGGTTAGACTGTTTGGATCTGCTATCCCAGGGCAGCCAAACAGAAATGTCCAGTCTGACATCAGACAACACCTGAAATGACAAAAGAATCTGCAGTTCCTCTGGTACCTTCACAGAGCACCATACAGTGCTAGAGGTCCTTTTAACATGAGTGTCTTGTAATCAGCCCTCAAGCCTCATATCTGATAATCTCAACTTCATTTTAGGGTGTATAATCACAGGTGCTTACTTCTCATCATCATAAATACAGTGAAATTACAGTAGGATAAAGGGAGTTTGATGGGTTTACTATGCATTGTGTATGTTATACTGTGCTTAGAATGGTAGAGTCATTTATATAGGAAGGGGCCTTGGCACATCTTCTGGTGCAGCTCCTGTATCTTAGAACAATCAGACAATGTACCAAGGAAGAATGGGACAATGTACAAAGCAAAGATTAAACTGTGCAATACCATGCTTGCAAAGCTGTCTGAAGACATCCATATGAACGGCTGGATAGGATGGCTAGCCTTCCTAATGCTGCATGAAATGGTCGTTCTTGGTTGTCTGAAGAAGAGATCAAGACACACTTTTTTTCCAAGAAGAAATCATCCTGTTGAAAAACTTTGTTTAAAAGAAATGTATTTTCCTAGAAATGTGTCGGTTTGGACAGATGCTTGTTTAGAAAGAAGAGTGTGAAATGTGGAACTTTAAAGCCAAGTATTCTCACAATATGTCATTTCAGTGTGGTTCGTGCAGGGTTTTTTAACATCTTGAAACAACATTTTACCCCTTTTTTTCTGGGCTGATTATTAGACAACCCTGAGAGCTGGTAATAAAACAAACAAACAAAAATAACCCAAAGAAATTTTTTACTTCATGAAAGGGAAGTAGTTCGCTTTGGCCAGAAGACATTTATGCAGAAGCTTTCAGATGTGCTTGCATTTGCCCCCACTCAGAATGCATCTTGGTGTGGATTCATAAGGTTTCATCCTTGTTGGGAAGATGAGATGCAGCAGCTCAAAAGCAAAGGTTCCCTAACTGGGTACCTCTTGGTGTTTGCCTTGGGTTCCAATAGGGAGATAGAAACTTCCAGCCAGGAGAGGGGTTTGTGTTGATGCTTCTTAATCCTGCCTAAGATCTTTACCAAGCCAAGGTGGTCGGTCCATCAGGGCCACAGGGAAATGATACAGCTGGTATCACACCTGATTGTGGTTTCCCAGTCAGAAAGTCAGGTTCCCACTCACATGAACTTGGGCAAGATCAAAGCAAGGCTTGAGCATAGACATCTGGCTTCAAAAGAGCACATGGCATATCTCACCATTCCTGACTCACTGTAGGACAATTCAGCAAATTAAATTTTAGCCCTTTGTCATCTTTTTAGATAAAGGGGCAAGAACGAGGCAGGAAGAGGCTTGGACCTTCTTGTTTAAGGGAAAACACACTTTTCTAGCCAGACTGAAGCTGTTCTTCCTCACGTATCCCAATAAAATTCATATTCAGGCATGGACTACATTTGGAAAACTGCAGCAGAAAAGGTAAATGCTCTGAAACAGAAAAAAAAAATATTTATGAGAATGAATAAAAGAGGTTTAGCATGGAAACTGCTCTGCAGTCTTCACTATAAAGCACTGCCAGATGCCTCCTCTAAAAAAATTCATACAAGGTATTGTTCACAAGGCAGTTCCACTGGCCCCCTTGAGTCTACAAACAAAAATTAGGGTTACTCATGTGAGTAAAGCACTGTGGGATCAGGCTCCTATTTTACCCAACTGTAAGCATCTGTTAAAAACTCTTTTGGGATAAAAGACACAAAAGAACTATAAGACCCTTATGGTTGTCAAATACAATTTCCTTTACTTGCATTTTTTTCTTCCATTTGGGCTCCAACCTCCATCTGTTTATGAAAATATTTAGATCCCTCTGGTGTATTTTTAGCAGATCATTTTGCTTTTGCTGCTGCAATATCATTGCATCATCATTCTCCTGTTGCTCAGCTTTGATTCTTTTGGATGTTTTTCTTTTTTCTTCTTTTTTTTTTTCAGTCTTAAGCTTCAGTCATTCCAGCAGACATAAACATAAAAAGTAAATGTCACACTGTGTTTACACTCTTGAGTGTTTGCACAAACATGCTCACAAAGTGCACACAGATGCACACACATACACACACACACACAGCATGGCTTGTCATGAGTGTTAGTGTTGGGCTTTTTTCAATGGTATTTCCATTCGTGAATCATCCTTCTTGACACATTACTGGATGGTTGCCCTGGGAGCTGAAATCTCAGGGTCTTAGAGGTACCTCCCGTAAACAGCTAAAGTCTGAAGGTGGCCGAGACTATCACTGTCCTTTGAAACATTTGGTGGTTGAACATTGTTCAGTCAGCCATAAATACACTTGGCCCTGGCACATTTCCTTCACCAGTGTTCAGACCTGCATGCACATGTGTATATGAATCATCTTCCCTGTAGATATGTACTGTCCTTTGACGGTGCATCATATTCCCTCACTACCGTCCCTGTCTACTCTGTCTGCAGATGTCACAGCTTCAAATGTTTTCAAAATCAGGAGTCATTTGGGCCTAGGTACTTACTCATTTCAGTGTGGTTCGTGCGGGGCAAGGAGAACACCAACCTGCTGGCAGACATTAAGTAGAACACCTGCAGTCTGGAAACTCAGCTGAGACCAAACAACTCATTAAATAATTCCCTTTGCCTCTCTCCCTCAGATAACACTCACTGGGCTTTACAATATCATTACCTACAGTCTGAGATGACCAGGTACAACCCAAACCCTCAAAGAAGTTAAGTGAACCCTGATAAAATTCTAAATGAGATTGATGGGGATACAATTAGAGTAGATTTCTGCATAAATGTTTGGGAGACACCAAGAATTATGTCTTCTGGGTGAAAAACTACCCTGTTTTTGTGATAACCTAAGGAAATATATGTTTTGTCCAATGGATTTGATTTCATAACCCTGTATTAGGTAACAAGGTAGAAAAGAGGAATATTTTATCATTGGGTCGCTATGCCATTCTTTGGCCGAGCTGTATTAGTTTTAGTAGAGATTTGTGATTCATATATAAATAGACCTGCACTCAGGAGAAGCCAGGCTCCTTTTACACACCTGTAGAGCCTGTGACTTGGCATTAAAGAGCAAACCCATGAAAAGCTGGAACAAGTTTAGCATCTGCGCTTTCTAAATGCCTCAAAAATATATTGCCATTTGCAAAATTTCAAACCAGAGCAGACTATTTATCCTTCTTAGCCTGGACAGAGAGTGTGTGATGCTTGCTCCGGACAAATCAAACCATTGCCCCTCTCAAAATGCTTTCATCATATTATTATTTATTATTATTTATCATGCCTGCCATGTGTTATGTGTTTTCCACACAAAAAGAACAAGCAGATGTTTTCCATCTGCATGATTTCTTAATTTTAGATCTCAGAAAAAAAATAAGTAAAAAATAAAAGTCAAGAATGAAACAATGCACAGCGTGTCTGGGAGCAGCACTGACCCTCACGTACAGGTATGTGCATGCATGAGGTCCCTGGAACAAGACCCAACACCTTCACCTTTCCTCTGGCTCTCAGCTGCCTTGGAGAAAAAACTCCTGGGACTGCAATAGATGACCTCACCAGAGCAGGGGATCTGTAAAACATGGGATAAAAAAGACCTGTTGGGACGAACATAAAAACATAAAAACATAAAAAATGTTGGGACAAACTTGTGAAAACCCACGCCAGTGTTCAAGTCTGTTTCCTTCCACACAAACCCTTCTTCATCACTTTGACCTCTTGATTCCCTCCTATTTGTCCTCTGCCCATAAGCTCTACTGAGTCTCCAATTCCTTCTTAGCTTCTTTTCCCTGTACACAGGCTATGCTCTTTCTCATTACCTGACATCTCAGATGAGCAAGGCTTTTAACTTTCTTCTCCCCACCATATGAGACCCATGAGTCAGGTCAAGTGGCCCAGGAAAATCTTCTCACAGGAGGAGGTGGCATTGCCCAGCAGTCTCTCTCAGCTTTGGCACAGCTGTAGTCAATAGTGGCTTTGCTGGGAAACAGGAGTTCTGATTAAATGTACATTTTCTTGAAAAGTGTCTTCTTTCCACAGGAATTTTGACTTTTTGATGAAGACCAAAAAAGCTTTGGCCTAAACATTTTGGGGTTTTGAATCTTTTTTTGGAGGATATGGAAGGGCAGACATTCAAAAATTGCCACAACCAAATTCCAGGGGGAATGGATTTATTCTGGTTTCCTTCAGAGTTTTCCCAGAATCTCTCTTTTTTGAGAAACTTGGGTGTTTGATGTGAACACATAGCTATGCCATACAATATACCAGCAAGGGAGCCAGCAGGATACCAAACTGGGCTGATAGAGAGGTGAAAGGACTTGGATGATATATCAGTCCTCAGTGCAATATAGTCTGAGAGGAAATAATGCATAAATAATAGCAAACAATGATGGGAACAGGAGCTATATTAATAACAATGCAGCATAAATGCACATGGCTTTTTACCACCATATTACTAACAGCCCATATCAAAGACCTTGCAAGAACAGCTCAGTGCCTCTAAGGCATTTGGAACACAGACCAAGATTTTGCCCATAGAAACTGATGTGATGCATGAGGTGACAGTTTAAATTCAGACATCTGGTGGGTTGTGGGGAATGGGACGCTGTGACTCTGGTATTAATAGCATGTTCCCTCCGTTCACTAGTTCAAACAAGTTGCCGTGTTGTTGTTAACTTCAGAAAGCAACGAGGCTTGTGAAAAATTAAGCTGTTTTCTTTCTGCCTGACATATTGTTGAAGAACTGAAGAGACGCAGTAACAAGTTCAGGCACTCTGAAGTGTTTTGGTTAGTGATTATTGCTATAAAGTCCTCTGTTTCTTCACCCCCACCACCCTTCATGCCAAAATGAGAATTTGATGACAAGGTAACTTGACTCTGCCTCGCCCTCAGAAAGATAGAAACATTCAAAAATAGCTGTATGCTTCAGGCTACACAGAAACCTTGCAAATAAAATTTACTTGAATGAGTAAAATGAAAATTTACTTGAATGAATAAAATAAAAATTTGTTGCATGGAAGCTCCCAAATACATGATTGACCTGAAAATCATGAGAAGCATTTGACAGGGTGGGGGTGGGTCAGGAGGGTTTCAGGGAGGGTTGGTTGCTTCCTGCTCTTGGTTTTCTTTTTGGTGGATGAAAATTCCACCATCTTGGGGACTTCTTTTTATTATTTTTCTCCCCAGTAAAAATTTAATAAGTATACTTCCAGTCTCAGAAGGTGAGGAAAGAAGAAAATCAAATGAAAAAAAAAATTATACAAGTGTAGAAAAAATGGGAGTAGAGGGAACATCTCAGTTAAGATGCAAGTGATGGCAGGAGAATACAAAAAAAGGTAAGGGAAAAAAAAAGCAAAAGCTGTTTTCAAGTACTGATTGTTTTATGGGAACTGAAATGAGTCATCAACTAATTTATTGATTTGCAGATGTTTTGAAGATTTTTCTCCCAAGGAACTTCTGGTGGGAATGACTGCTCTGAGGTGCTAATAAGTCTGACCACAGGAGATGGCTCTGAATTTAGGTCTTCTGTCAGGTTTCTGTGAAAAGACAAGCCCACAGTCCCCTCCTGTAATGTTTGCCTAATCTCTTGTCCTGCCTCCAAGACAGAGCCTGCTGGCACCATGATGCTCAATGCACCAGGAATAGCACCAGGCACTCTGGCCTCGTTGCTGGTGTGCAGAGCCCAAGCACAACTGAATGACAACATCTCATCTCCAGCACCTCTTCAATGAACTGAGTTTGGGGATATATTCTGTTTTTCATCTGCCCTACCTTCCGTGATGAGTAGAGATGCATCTGCCAAGTGATCTAATGGAGAAAATCTGTTTGTCATCTGCTACATGAACACCACAAATGGGTAAGGGAGCCTCCAGTGGGCACCCTGAAGACTTTGGCCTCTGGGTGCTCTCATTCCCCCGTCCAGCTGCCTGAAGGAAAGGGTGCTAGAAAAAAAAAAAAAAAGAAGGAGGTGTATATCTTTATATATGGAACTCGATTTGGATACTTGGGCTCAATTAGTTTTCTCTGAGATGCAGTGAAACCAAAATTTTACAACAGAAGACAATTGAAATAACAATAGTGTTTGGACATAAATATTCAAATCTAGTGTCTACCACTCTGCTCTTCTGTATGGAACAGCCTCCCCACTCATCTATTTCATTATTGTCCAATGCAGCATCTTTTTAACCTTCATCCTTCACAACACTGAGCAAGATCTTCTTGCTAAGAGGAGGTAGGTGGTGAACTGTTATCCCTGCATATCCAGCAGTTCTGAGACCTTCCAAACCCAAACTCATCTGCCCTACCACATTGTAAACCTTCAAGCCTCCCTAAGAACATGCATAATCCAAAAATTCTGAGCTTTCTAAAGAGCCCAAGCGAGGTTAGGCATGGTGAGGGAGAGGCCAATGACCAAGAAAGAGAAAAAGACCCTGATCATAAGTTGAGAATGTTGAAAGCCTTCTAGCATTGGCCTTTGCAGATGCACAGGGTCACTTGGCACGACAAGTCTGGGATAGAGCAGGGAATTGATCCTGCAAAGTGGAAAGTGGGTGATCTTGTCCCGCTAGAACTAAACCCTTTACATTCAGTATCTGTGAAGCTGTGTTCAGCAGAGGGTGATGAATATAATCTGTCTGCACTCATTTCTCTGAATATCCCAATCATTGTTTAGAAAACTTTTCTTCCCCTCTTTTCCTTGATCCAACCCTGTCTCTTTCTTGATTTTTTTTTTCCTTTGGGTCTGCTGCTTCTGATTCCTTTTGAACAGAGTATGTGGAGTGGAGAGGGTCAAAGGAACTTTTTCGTGGCCAAAGAAAAGGAAAAGGATCACCTTGTTTGATATATGTTGCCTATTTTTCTTCTCTCCCCTCAAACTGGGAATATCAGTCCCCACTCCCAGCCTTTTGACATGATGGCTTAACACTGTCCATGAGGTAGAAATTGGTTTATCAGCCCTGTGGAATTTCCCACTTCAGTTTACCTTAGAAAATGTAGAAGGCTAAGAAGGTACAATTCCATCTATTAAGTCTTTCCAAGTGGTGCCATGATGCTGTTTAACCTTTCCCCACAGATGTATAATGCCAGAGCTGTCAACCTGGATGCAGCAAGTCTCTGCATGTACTTAATGCATAGACAGAGACCAGATCTTTACAAGAAAATGTCTGCATAAGCAACTTTGCATTCACCTACTGGTGGTTCATTTAACTCTTTCTCTCCTGAGGGACATTTTTCCCTCTTTCTACAGCAGTATATATAAGTGTCTGTGTATATATATATATAACATCTACATAATGTCATGTTCCCATTATACCACTTAAGTGACCTAAGGATGACAAGTATTGCAAGTCATTCCTTAATTCTAATGATGGAGCCCAGGCTTTGATGTTAAAGGTCACAGGTTCATCCCTTTGGTAAGATGTTGGTAATATGCAGTGGCATGTGAAAAACGTCTCAACTCCTAATGTAGCAAGTACAGTGAAGCCATAGAGCTTAAATTATTGTGGGGGTGGGTTATTTTGATAGAGCAAAGACTCATTTTTGAGAACACAGTTCTATTGACCAAATTCTCTATTTGTTAAATATAACCTACATGAACATGATTGATTTTGGGGTGAGGGGTGAGTTGGATTTGTCCTCCCCCATGTCCCCTGACAACAAAACAGAATATCCCCTAATACTTCTGGGTTGAGTTTCAAAAGTCCTGAAATCCAACCCCGATCTTGCTACTATTTCTGTTTTGAACATGAGTATGCTGTTTCACTTCTCTATACATCTTCTTTTCCTGCTGACCAGAGTTTCATCTAGTCTTAGCTTGTCTCCTGTTTTGTGCAGCAGCTATCCAGAGCAGAGTCCTGATATCAGCACTCAGCAAATAATGATACAGACCTTCTCAATAGATACAGGAGTCTCATCTGGGATGAATGACAGTGGAGGCTGGAGACCAGTTTGAGAGACTCTATTTACTTTGCCTGAGCCATTTGTGCCTTTAGGGGAAAATTCAAGGCATGTGAAAACTCTAAATCTAGAGCTACTCAGCTACTTATTCATATTTAAGGCAAACAGATGTTCTTGAGCCATTATCTGACCTTTGTTAGGCCAGCAGATTACTTGGGAATAAACTAAAACCAACTGGAACTACAAAAAAAAAAATCTGTTCCCTCCATTCCCAGGGAAATCTCAAAATCTCTTTTCCTTTGAAAAATTGATTTTTTTTTTTCAATGGCATTACTGAATTTCTTTAGAATGAGGATTCCCAAAGGTATTTGGTTCAGAAACACAGGAATAGGAGCTTTGGTTCCAAAATAGGAACTATTTCATGCAGAATGTTTCACAACCAAACTAATTTAAACAGGTAATATCTTTGCACAAAAAAATGCCACTCAGTGCTGATGAAACTCCATGAAAACTCTAAAAGTACCTACATGAATAACTGGTTTGTTGTCATCCACTGCTACACAGTCAAGGAAAAGAAACCCTTCTCTTCTGGTATGTCATCTTCCTTCCTATTCAATGCAGAGGCAGTATGGAATCCCAGTTCACTGAAGGAGGTGAGTAGGCAAGAGCTGGAGAGTGGCAGAGTAGAGGAAAAAACGATCTTTGAATTGGAAATCCCAAAGAAATACCATGCTTCTGGTCCACAGGCATGGTGTGCCTTACTTTCCATATATCAGACAGTTGCAATATATTGCTTTTTTTTTTTTTTTTTTTTTTTTTTTAAATAAAAAGAGAAGTTTAAATCCGGCAAGGAGAAAACATGGTAACGTTAAAAAAGGGCTAAAAGAGAGGAATTCTTGACACAATGAAAAGTTAGCTATGCACATTGACCTGAAGGCAGGCAACCAAGGCCAAGGAATGAGAAAAAGAAGAAAAGCCATGGAAAAGCCAGCACACCACCAGGATGCAGCTGGGGATTGGCTGGCAGTGATGTCACTGCCCTCCCTCCAATGACCAAATGTGGGTGATGTCATGTCTTTTCCCATAACACGTTCTAACAAACAACATGGTGCAGACGGAGGCTGACCCTTTTTCTTCCTATTATTATTATTATTTTAATTTCAAAATTAATTTTTAATAACATCAATTAGACCCTCCTGCCAGCCTATCCCTGGGGGGTGATTCTAGTTCTTGTGCAGCAAAAGTTTGCTCCTAAAGAACATCATAGCAGGCATGTAATAATCACCCAGAAATGCACAGCCTGTCGTGTCTTATTGCTTAATTATCCATCTTACCTTCTTTCAACCCTCTTCTTACTGTACCTCATGTGACAACGCCTGTTTATTTTATTTAATTTTCCCCAACTGCCCTCCCTCGCTGCTTTAAGATTATGAGAGCAGAAAACATTTTTCCCTTTCATTCTGCTGCCCTGAGGTTCCTTCTGCTTGGTCACCACTGATTGTTCCCATGAGGGATTATGAGCTCAACAATCTCTGAGAGCTTTTCTCACTTTTAAGTTCTTGGGGCCCAATTCTACCAGCTACAACATCACTACATTGTCATTTCACCAGATGTGAATGTGGCCTTTCGGTTTTATGCTTTCAGAATACAGTTGACTATGACCTGGTTCCTGAGACGAACTTCTGGGAGAAAGGGAGATGAACCCAACCTAACATGCAGCAGCCAAAAATACTGTATGAAAAAGTGGCTAGGAGGTCCTCACCTGGATGGTCTGGGGTTGGCTTGGTAAAGCATGAGCAAAACTGTACAAAAATCCACTTAACGTTTATTTGGGTGTGCCTTCAGATCCCTTGGATGAAAAGCTGCTCCATTTTCAGGTAGTTGATAACCTCTGCCAGGTTGTTGAAATCACAGCCTGAGCAGTATCAGAGTGGAGCAGCCCCTACCCCTTCCACCCAAACACATTGAGCCAAAGAAGTCCATTCAGTTTACAGTATTTTGTTCTCCTGATCCAGAGAGACGCTCTTTACAGAGCAAAATCTGGGCGTGCATACTGCAACAAAACAAGATTCTCAAGACAGTCTGCAGGTGGTTTAGAAACCAAGTCTGAAGCTGAAGAAAGAAAAAAGCCGAATATCTCACTGGAAAGCAGTAGCATTTACATCTCTCTTGAAAATAAGAATTACTCTGTGAAATTGCTGCGGTAAAAACCTTCAAAACTGATCAATTTTGTATCCATGTTCCAAAGTCTCTTTGTTTCCTTAATTTTCATTTCTTGTGCTTTGTCTTTTGAGCTGAACTGTGATCAGAAAAAGCTGTGTGAAGCTCTTGAGCCCTTGGACTAAGACACTCATGCCCAGGTGATAGGAGGGGGCTGATCCCAGACTGAGAGGTCAAATGTGTCACAGGGAGCTGGGGAAGACCACATCACTCAGAGGTCTCACTGGAAGCATCATAGTTTTCACAACAGGTGATGAGATTTAGATTGTGTTTGATTTTCCCCTTTCTGTTTTCTTGGGTTTTTTTAGATTGATAAAACAAAACAAAACAAGGAGGGGGAGAGAGTTCCTTTACTGTTTAAATAAATTTTTAAGAAGACATTTACCAAATGACAATGAAAATACATAGGCATTTTTATACTGCCATTTTAAATTCAGTGTTAGCCATCCTTAACATATATAAAAATACAGAAAGGTAAATTAACTAATTTATTTTTAAATGAAGACCTATTTCCAAGGCAAATAATGGAAAACTTTTATTTTTCCAACCTATTGGAATGAAACAATTGGATGGGAAGGGGCTTTGGTATTATTATTGGGTGCTTTTTCCCTGCCTAAATTAACTGCTCAAGGGAAAAGGCATGAATTCATAAAACGTTTTGTTACTACTAAATCAGGCAGGGATTTTATTTTCTCTTTTTTTTTCTCATGGTATAAAAAAACATAAGATGAAAAATATCACCTAGCTCAGTTTTGGCACTGTGGCTGTCTAGTATTTGCTGGGGTTTGTACCTTGAGCATTACCCACCATGTTTACCCACGTTCAGTGCCGGGAGGGGAAGTCCATAACTCTCCTTGGCAAGTCCCACCCAGGCCCCCCGAAGACCAGGTTTGCTGTCGCCGGTGCAGACCACGGGGCTGTGCAGACAGCCACTCGCATGTGGCCTCCTGCCTGCTGGGGCGCCGGCTGTGCCGCAGCAGAGCCGGCGCGTGGCCAGGCACATGGCAGCTGGGTGGTCGGCCCTGGGTGGGACCAGGAGTTTCCAGGGCTCACATCTGCGCCCAAGACAGCACTTTATGAGTAGTGTGGACACAAACCCAGCCAAGGAACATCGCTGGTAATTTCTCGCTCCAACTTACCAACTTTATTTTTTTCCCTAAGATATTCAAGATACATCAAGGCTCAGCTCAGGAAGGGGCTTTTAAGAGATCTTTACTCTTCAAGGCAGGCTGTGGTTTCATTATTTTTATTATTTTGGTAGAATGAGTAACAGGAATAATAGTAGTTGAGAGTTATTTCTCTTCATTGACTCTGTGTTAGGTTTGGAAGCTGTTCGACCAGGACAGTCAAAACACAGACAGGAAATAATCTGTGATAATGTCCAACTGGGGTATCAATTACGGCTTTAGAGTTTCATGTTAAAGGGATATTGTCAGATCAAATTTAAACCAAAAGTTGTGGGTTGCATTTTTCAAATACGTATATATACATATAGATATTTATACATATGAGAGAGAGAGTAATGAAGACTACTAGAAACAGTTCCAAGTCTCTTTTTAAGTAAAAATAAAATAAATTCTAAACCAAACAATCTCCTCCCTGCCATGTGTGAGACTTGACTGCCGTCCTCAGCCTAGCCTGACCTGATGAGCTCACTCAGAATTTTTAACATCCTCTTTTAAAAGAGTCCGGTGGGTGAAGTGACTCAGACACTAGAGGGAACACAGGTGACCCCATAGCAATCTCCAGAGCAGGAGTGGGCACGTGCCCACACAGAGGTTTGTCAAGTGCATCTCTGACCAGTGTATGGTGCATCCAAGCACAGACATCAGTGGAACCTTTCCCTAGCTCATGAGGACTGAGAAAGGTGTCCCATGATGAAAACCAAAGCAGGGAAACTGGGAGGGTGGCATTTCAACCCCACCTTGCTCATTATGGTCATGTCATGTGAATGTGGGAGGGAGGGGATGCTGTAGCAACTTTTCTTTTGACCAGGATGGGAGAAATAGGTGGGACTGATGCAGATTCTATTAAAAAACAACTTCTTTCTGGACTTCTGCTGTCAAGTATCATAAAGTATCATAAAGTAATTGCCACTTGCTGTTACACCAAGAGTCAGTGGGTGGTCCCCAGAAAACCATTGAAGATTTCTTCATGTTAGCATCACATAGTTAAAAGAAACAATATTATACTTTTTGATGTTCCTTCACTCTCTCCCTTTTGTCACACAGAACTGGAAGAAATAAATAGAAAAGAGATGTATTTACAAATGAGTTTGTGAAACCAACCTCTGGAAAACACATGAGAATAAAATCTTGTCCCTGGTCCTGGAGCTGGCCCTTTAAAAGAAAACTTTTGTAGAAAGCTCAAAGAAGAGCTGTCAGAAAGATATATAGCCTGGCAAGCATTCTTACCAGAGAGAGAGGAAAGGAGAGATGGCATATGGGCTAACAGGTTAATAAGTGATTAGGGGACTTATGGAGTGAAAAACTCTGATAGGAAATGGATCTTTGATCTAGCAGCCAGAGGCAGAAGAGACTCCACAGGATGCAATTTGGAAATCAGCAAAGCCCACAAAGGAAATATGTGGCATGTTTCTGCACGGAAGAGTAATGTGGTATAGGGAGAGCTGCACCCCAAGGGACAGGGTGGATTTACTACCATCATTTGGAGCCATGGGATGACATCCCTGGTCCTGGACCAAATAAATATGAAATATTATATCCCATGTTAAGTACAGGGCCAGATAAACTGTTGAGAGAGAAGTCTTCCAGATCATCAGCCTGAAAGGTCTTCTGGGAATTAACCATCACTGCCCTGGTGTCCTAGTGTCCTGGCTTTGTGACTTCTCCAATGTTGGAGCAAAGTTGTTTTCCACATGAATGGACAGAAAGAGATTTTTGAATATGTTAACAGAGGCAAGGGCCCAAAAGTCCCCAGGTAATGCCTCTGTCCCTAACAAGTTACAGCTGGATCTCAGCTGCACACCAGCATGGCTGATCAGCCCTGAGGAAGCTTCACAACCATTTCTTAGGCACAGAGGCCAAATGAGAAGCTGTAAAGAGAGAAATGAAGTGTAAAGTCTTCCTGGTATCTGCTAAATATGGGTAAGTGTGAGCTCCTTGGCACACAGAGAAGAGACCTGAGGCATTGTTCAAGTGAGGTCCTGTGCTGATGTGGTAAAAGTTTATGGCCTCACATAGAGATTTGCATGGGTTTGGGACCCTGCTGAAGGAAATCAGACTTATCTTTCAGCTCCAGGGAACTGTTGTTGAGAATGAAGTTACCAGGCTCAAAGTGAATGCTACAACAAAGGATGTTTTAAGCATATAGCCACATGTAGAAGACAGTGATTTTCAAGTAGGAAAAAAAAAAAAAGCAACCAAATTAGTTCTTTCTGCTTTTTCTGTTCTCTGAGAGACTTGCACTAAGTGGATATGATAACATTTTCATCAGATCCCATTTTTTAAGAAGGTCATGCTACAGAGGACCAGTAGCTACCCCAGACTTGTTTCTCATACATGTTCAGCAAGTTCTGGAGAGGGCCTTCCATCCTTCGAAACCTTTAAGTCCAGCATGGTTGCAAAGCTTGCTCAGCCTTTAAGAGGAATGTGTGAAATTCCATGGGCATTCCAGAAAAGCTGACTGGTGTGAAGCCAGGTTTTGACCCCAGGATTTGATCATGCATGAGGATAAGGGAAAGAATTCTTTATATTGTGGAAATATGGAGGAAGGCATTCCAGGATCTCAATATAGGCGGTTGGACCAAGACATAGAGACGGACCCAGTTGGAGTATAAGGGCAGGTGTCATCTATCCCATATTCTCCTCAGTCTAAGGGAAACGCCTCTCAAAGCCACTAACTGATGGATGCATTTGAAAACCTGACCTTGAGGTGAAAGATCCCTGTTCCACTGTCTTGCTTTGGAGCTTTCCTGTCATGAGAGAGGAATATTTTTGTCTAAGCTCCCCTCATTTCTCTCATGCTCCGTCTCTCCTCAAGCTCTCTTAGATAGTTCATGTTTCATGTGACTAGAAACTGAAATGATTAAAAAGGGAGCCTCTGATTATAATAAAACAAAAAAGCCAGAGTTTGTTTTGTTTTCCCTGAAAGAAGATCCGGTGGTTGGTGATTCTTTAGAGAGTTACAATTTGGACAATTTGTCAGTGTGTTCATGGCAGAGGAAAGCATGTGACAATGCATTCAGGGACCATGACCGTAGCTTGGGACAGTGAGAGGATACACAGCTGACTGATCCCAACAGCATATTCTGCCCTTCTCCAGAGCTGATAAACAGCCCCCAGTGCTAATTAAGCAACAAGTATCAAAGACACATTTTTAACTAATTTTTAATTTTTTTTTTTTTTCTCACTCTTGTCTCAGGTAAAGGTTTATACCAGATGCCTATGTATAGGTGCTCTCAGTGTTTCATACAGCCTTAAGTATCATGCCAAACAACTCACCTGCTGAACTGGGACATATCACAGAACTGGCCAGCAGAAGGTCCAGTATTTAGACCTTTCCCCAGGGCCAGAGTGCCCATAGGATAGGTTTTTCTCCCTCAATTTAGCAACTAAAAATCAGGATTCTAGCCTAAGCTGAGCACCTCAGGAAGCAATTCATCCTCCTTGGAGTTATCTAGAGAAAACGAAACACCACTTTACAATAACTTACTTAAAAAGGTGGCATCTAACTTTAGGTGGCTGAAGTGCAAATTATGCCATATTATTAAGATGTTTGCATCTGCCTACATATATGCATACATTATTAGATGCATGCATCTACTTTACTTACCAGGACAGAGAAATTAAAGTTTTCTGAAGTATAAATTTGATGATAAATATAATTACATTACAGTCAGAAGATCTTCTGGACAGTAGAGTTTTGGACTAAATTTCCAATATAAGGTACCCCATTTGAGGACCCTATTTCCATATCTTATTCAAAAGTGCCAAGAACACCTGGGTCTCACAGAGGTCACACAAAATAAAAGTTAAAAGACTAGGGCTGCTTATCACAAAGGGGAGATGAATTAAATCAATATTTTTAAAATGTAGGGACAAAGATAAAAGAGACAATCTGTCTCCATTTCTGACAATAAGAGAAGGCTCAGACAGGGAAACAGAAAAGTGGCAAATTCCATCTTAATGAAAAGAAATTAATGTTTTGTTTTCATGGGACAGTAGGACTTATTACCACAGGAAGACTGGGATGTCAAGGACTGATGTTTTAAGCCATTGCCTAGTTATGAGCAGCTGGGAAATTTCCCAGTACAGATGAAGGAAAGGGCTGGACAGACCACCCAACAGCTCTCTGCTTTGAATTGCATGGCCTCCTTTCTGAAACATTGGTGTCAATCATCACAGGAGACAACCTAATATTCAAATGGACCAGGAGTTCCCTATGTCACCCTGATTTCAGCATAAGGCATGTACAGTCACCTGTCAGACAAACACAGGGAGAAAAGCTCTGAAAGAGACTTTCAGATGCCCCTGTTTGCCCACCCCATACTCATCACTTATCAGGTACTGGATCCTAAAGCTGGGATCATATTCCCAGAGTACAAAGGCAAGTGAAAAAGGGCAATATCTCCTATAGTACAGCATAAAGCAGGGAGACAAACCTGGCATCAATAGAAAAGTTGGCATGGATTTTCAAGGAGCTCCAGAAATAGCAGACATGCTGTCATTGAAATGTAAGAGGAGGAGGGCAGAGCAAAAATATATAGATTTTATGGGGGATTTGGAAGATTAGAAGAACAAATAAGTAACACAATGGCTGGATATTGACTCAAAGAATACTTGAACTAGATTTGACTGGCAAACAGTCCCAGTCTCTATTTGCCAACTGCTTGGAATTGTTTGAGCAATGACCTTGAAAAGCATACAGCAAATTCAGAAACTGGGAAGCGAGAAGGCCACACTGCACTGGTCTGATCCAATCCTCTGCATAACAGCATCCCTCTAATGTCACATAGTGTCAACGCTGCTAACTTTTTAAGCCAGAAAAAGTGGCTCAGACACTTTAAGATATTAAACTGGTTTAAAGAATTAAGTCCTCTTAAATCTTAAAAGCAGTTTAGCAGCTCATACTCCTTTTAAGACACTAAATTCTTAAACCACCTTAACTCTGATGGAGGATCTGAGCACTTAGTACACCAGTTGTGCCAACTTAAGAGTTTAAAATCTTAAGACACTTTTCACATTATAAGCCAAGTTCAGGTTCAAGTGTAGTGCCCACATTCTTGCCTGGTGTCAGTTCAGACGTTCACGTCTAACTGCATCACTCCACACCAGGTCAAGAGATTCAGGGCTGAATGTGTCGTGCTTTAACTCATTGTCTGTTTTGTCAAATTGCCTGACTTGTCTTCCAAGAGCTTTTGTTCGTATCAGTGAGTCTTAATCTATAATGCTTATCACCCTCTGCAGATAGTTTTGATGTGGTATAAGAGTGTATTTGGTAAGGTTTTTTAAGCTCATGTCAAAATTTTATGATGATAAATAAAAATATGAGATCATATCCAGATTAGCTGCAAAACCCTAAGAAAGAGGCCTGACCCCAAGACATTTTAACAGAAGGCTCTTGTTATGCTTTTGCAACTGGAGCAGCACGTATACAATTAGGGCTTAAGAATGAAGGGAGAGGATGGGATAGTTAGGAAATCAAACTGAGTCTAGCAAACACCAGTCTAGTAAAATCACCTTTCATCAGAAAGTTTTATGACTGGTCACAAATACCTTTCCCCTGACTATACAGTGTCCATATTTACAGCATCAGAGCTGATCTTTCTTGTGTAGGGGTGGGGACATGCAAAAGAACATAGAATCCAATTTTTTCCCATAGAAATGGGCTCACCTGGGATAAGAAAACTTCCTGTGGTTTAGTGGGATGTGATGGCTCCTAAAACAGTAGTTAACTGTGATGTAGCGAAAAAATGTAGTTTACCACACAGGTAATATGTAGGGGCACTGAATGCACAAAAAGGCTTGTATTACATTTTGGAAGTCTCCATGTTGTCTAGAGTGAATGACTTGAGGGGGAGAGAGAGAGACTTTCTGAAAGGGTAGTTTAGAGCAGAAGTGTACTCGGGCTATATTTAAATTGGGGCATGCAAAAGTATGCCCAGACATATCTGGACCATGTGGTTTGGAGAGAGATTTGTGTGTGCATTAGTCCTCACTGCAACTCCAGTGCCATCCTTTCCATGGGAAGGAAACCAGGCATGTGGGCCAGAAGGGAGCCACAGTGTTCTCAAGATGGACCATCATGGAACAAGGACCCCTGTGTGTACTCCTCATACAGAGTGACCCAGAGTATCACACACACACACAGTGTGTATGGCATCAAGACCACCCTCTGGAAATGCTTCACAGTTGAAGGGTCTTTCAGATTAAGAACAAATGAAGGCTGGTCTTCTCCAGACTGGTAGAGAGTCCCTCAGATGATACATGTTGTGGTCATCTACAGAGTGGCTCAGCCCTAGACAATATTTTCGTCTTGTTCCTGACACACTGGGGTCAGTGGTACAGAGCTGGTGATCTGGTTGGCCAGTTCTTTGACTCATATACTTTGCAGATTTGTTTAAGATGAAAATTGAAGCAAGCCACAGTTAAAAGTAGCTTTCTTTTCTTGAGGTAACAGGTTTGTCCTGTACAAACAGTATCTCTTATCTAATAGCCCTAGAAAGGCATGTAGCGTCAAGCTGATACTGTCTTCATGCTTGGCTTATTTCTGCATTTCAGCCCTGAGATATGCAGGCAACCTGCCATCAGCTGTAAAACCACAAACCCTGATCTGTGATGGGGCTGATAAGAGAAAATATATGAAAACAAACTCCTTAGAGCTTGACTCCTTTCCAGGAGGCTCTGGACAGAGATCTGGCATTTGAAAGTGATTGTTCATGCATAAGAAGCAGAATTTTTTATGTTTCTTTTTTCAAGGCTGAAGAAAGGCTAAAAGAAAAGTGAGTGAGTCAGGGGGAAATAAACAACATCTTATTAAGCTCCCATGATGACATTAGCAAGTGCAACATCCAGTAGAACAATGGCTTTGACCTGTGCAGCCCCCTCTGCTCCCAAATTCAAAATGAGAGCAAACACCATGTCAGTGCATTGATGTGATTCACAGGGACAGAAAAAAGAACACAAAGCTGTCAGCTTCCACTCTGATGGGTTGTTTATCAGTCCATCTTTCCTTTGCTTGCTTAGTCTAAACAGCCACTTACTGATCCTAAACTTTGGAGTCTTCAAGTTTTCTCAGGCTTCCTGCTCCTAAGTAATACCTTGCTTGTTGACTACATTAATTAAAGAGTATTCCTTAAATGTAGGTACCTGCCTGTGATGCTGTCTGTTCTGTAACATTTTGCCCAGCGTACCTGTAGTACCTGCGGTGGACACAGTGTAACAGTGTGCATGCTCCAGGCCCAGGGCACAACTGTACCTGCCTGCTTCCTTCATGTTGTTTGTCAAACTCCACCCTTCCTCACACGATTTCTACCTAAAGACAGAAGTGAGATCATGGAAGAAGAACTCCTCTGGATCTGTCTGAGTCTAAGAGAGAGAATGTCTGTGGATGTTGTGTACATAGAATTTAGTAAAGCTTTTGACACCTTTTCTCACAGCATTCTCCTGGAGAAACTGACTCCTCATGGTTTGGATGGGAATACTCTTTGCTGGGTAAAAAACTGGCTGGATGGCTAGGCTCAAAGAGTTGTGGTGAATGCAGTTAAACCTTGTTGGAGGCCAGTCACAAGGGCTCAGCAGTGGGACCAGTTCTGTGTAATATCTTTATCAGTGGTCTGGATGAGGGGATCAGATGTACCCCCAGTAAGTCTTCCAGCAACACCAACTTAGGTGGGAATATTGATCTGCTTGAGGGTAGGGAGACTCTACAGAGGGATCTGGCCAGGCTGGATCAATGGGCCAAGGCCAGTAGTATGAAGTTCAACAAGGCCATGTGCCAGGTCACAGCAACCCCCTGCAACACTCCAGTCTGGGGGAAGAGTGTCTGGAAAGCTGCACAGTGGGAAAGGACCTGGGGATGCTGGTCAACAGCCAGCTGAGTATGAAACAGCAGTGTGCCCAGGTGGGCAAGAAGGCCAACAGCATCCTGGTTTGTGTCAGAAATAGTGTGGCCAGAGGGACTAAGGAAATGATTGTACCTCTTTACTCAACATTGATGGGGCTGCACCTCCAATACTGGTTTCAGTTTTGGGCCCCTAACTACAAGAAGGATGTTGAGGTGCTGGAGTCTGTCCAAAGAAGGACAACAGAGCTGGTGAAGGGTTTAGAGAGCAAGTCTTATGAGGAGTTGCTGAGGAAATTGGGGTTGCTCAGCCCAGAGAAAAGGAGGCTGAGGGGAGATCTTATCGCTCTCTACAACTACCTGAGAGGAGTAGAGAGGAGTAGCAAGGTGGGGGTCGGTCTCTTCTTAAAAGTAGTAGATGTAGCAAGGTGGGGGTCAGTCTCTTCTTAAAAGTAACAAGCAATGGGACAAGAGAAGATGGCCTCAAGTTGCACCATGGGAGGTTTAGGTTGTATATTAGAAAAAATTTCTTCACTGTAAAGGCTCTCAAGAACTGGAATGGGCTGCCCAGGGAAGTGATGGAGTCACCACCCCTGGACATATATAAAAGATGTATAGATGTGGTGCTGAGGGACATGGTTTAGTGGTAACTTGGCAGTGCTGGGTTAACAGTTGGATTTGATGATCTTAAAGGCCTCTTCCAATCAAAACTCTTCTATGATTCTATGCTCCTACTGATGTGTGAAATCTGTTATGAAGAAAGAAGTCTTTGTAGCTGTTATTCAGCCTATCCCCATCTCAAAACACCAAATACCCCTGCAAATTGAGCTAAGAGGGAATTTCATCACCTGCTTGCAGAGCAGGGTCTAAGAAACAGTCCTAAACTGTTGTACTACTACCTCTGAGCTGGCAACACCGCCCTCATGCTCTCCCCCACCTAAAAAGACATGATTCAGTCCTTGCATTTCTTTCTAGGAGCAAGCCCCAGCCATGTCTCAGGAGCAAATCTTCCACCCTTGTTGAACTCATGGCATTGACCTATCCCCATACTTTGCCTTTCCAAAGTCCTTGGGAGAAACAACCAGATGCAAAGCAATTTAAATGGATGGGGAGCCAACAAGTACGTTAAATGGCTTATCTGATTCTCTGGGGAATCCATCTGGAGCCAAGATCTTTTCCCCATCTGCGTAACAGCAATTACTCCGCCTTCTCTGCCTCATCCTCCACAAACTCTCATAATCCCCTGCCTGCAATTCTCTCTGGCACAAAATGAGGTCCCCAGGGGAAAACTTCACCTTACCAGGAACACACCAGTCCCTGGTGTTTGGTTAAAGGGACACCTTCCAAACAAAACCTCCCAGCAAAGCTCTTGTTCCCTTTCACAATGGGAAGGAATTAAACAGTGGTTTGGTCTAAGGATACTCTGGGTGCACAAAGACATTCTGTTTTAATACGATTATAGAGATCCTGTGACAACAGCACTCACTTGGCACCATTCTGGACCATCTTTTCCGCACACCCCGAAGTCTTGAA
This sequence comes from Ceryle rudis, assembly GCA_033439905.1. Classification (NCBI taxonomy): domain Eukaryota; kingdom Metazoa; phylum Chordata; class Aves; order Coraciiformes; family Cerylidae; genus Ceryle; species Ceryle rudis. Next base: position 76,012 of record JAAGNO010020657.1, on the reverse strand, counting down.
TTCTTCACAGCATATGGCTATCTTGGGACCGATGCAAAGGACTGACACCTTCTTCCCATCATGTACTGCTTATAGGTGTTAAGACATGTTCTTGACCTCCACTGCATTGGAGAGAAGCAGTTATTGGCATGCTGGCCCATGTGGCTCCATTTGGTGGTTCTCTGTTGAACCTGTTCACTTGCAACAACTTTAAAGAAAGGAAATAGTAAGCAAGAGGACCCAAAGATGGGGCGAGGACAACAGGGTTGAGGATAGCACCAATGTAAAAAGCCTTAGATGGTTCCTTTTCTTTGTGGAGCATTTGTGGGAATGTCTGGAACTGTCCAGTGCCAGCTGTAGGCCACTCGCCAGCAGGCCATGAGCAAGGAAGAAGCCCAAGGAAGAGTCACAAGAAGACAGCAAGCATGTACTAACACCTCAGAACACTGCCCCAGACCCCTGGCATTTTGCACTTGTGAACACAGTTGAAGAGATTACTGGAAGAAAAATCTTTAGCACAGAGCATCAGTCAGCAATGAATTCCACAGGAAATCCATATCTTCTGTTGTTATATCTTCTGTTGTTTGTTGTATACTTGCCTTTTAATTTTGTATGATGTTCTCCAATTTTTCCACCTTTTGAGTAATCCTCTTTTACTTGTGGTACTTGACCCAAATGGACTGCAGAAGCTTTTTAAATGGTATTTATATAGAATGATAAGCTTTATTTGAACATGGAAGTTGCAAATAAAGACAAGATCTGGACTGATTTCCTCCTGAAAAGCCCATGGTTGCCCAAACATACTTAATCACTTACCTTCATCTAACCCATATTTTTCATATTATAATGATTTTATGTCTTTGACTGTGTAAGACTTTATTTTTGTATCTTGGGACAGCTAAATGAATTTGAAATGAATATGGATTTCCTGCTGATCTCATTTAGTTTTGGTCTTCACCCTAGAATTGAAAACATCAATGCCAGGGTGTGTTGGAGGTACACTTCTGGAAAGGCAATTATCCTATAAATGCTCAGCTGTAACTTATATAATAATTATTTCTTCAACTGAAGTGCCTTTTGAAGTGCTTTCCAAAAACTTACAATAGCCCTAACCCATAAGCATTTTGGTGGGGCAGGGATACCAAATTCTGCACTCCATCTGAAACCAGTCTGCAGAAACTCTGTCTGAAGTGCACTGGCATTGGGTATGGCTGGATCTCTCACATTAGGTGTTCGGAAATCTGTCTGCAAAGATGTATGCCCTGCAATGTTTACTTTTAAAATATTACTTGGAAATGATATGATGGATGACTGATCCAGGTTGGGATTTTTTTTTTTCATCCCCTCTTGGATGAGGGTTTCCCTGGAACCTGAGACATGTCTCTGCTGAAAAAATCACTCAACATTTATGAAGAACAGAAGACAGCAGAAGGTTATTGGTGTGTCATGTAGTTTCACCTGAACCCCAGTGGTTTCAGGGTCTACCAACCATCTTATCCAAGTCAAAACCAGACTGCTTGAAAACTTAAATTAATTATAGTGATGCCAGTTGTCTGCATTATCTGGTTAAATAACTTCTCTCTAATACAGCTGTTCACTTAGGGGAGAAGGGTATGGGCTGAGAATCAGCAGATTGGGGTGCCAGTAATCTTTGGCAATTCAAGTAATTTTTGGAACCTCCCTTCATATCCCTGGAGCCCTTCTTTTCTCTCCTTCAAGTAAGGGATTTGCTCTGCCTTGTTCTTGCACAGCACATGCCACAAGGAGCCCTCAACTGTTTTTGGGATCCATTGTAGGCACTGACTTAATTCAGAAATGGCATTAGGCTACAGCACTTGGATGAATAACATTGGTGAAGAGCAGCCATCGAGGGAGGCTGGGCTGCAACACGAAGCTGAACAGCTGGAGCAAAGTAGAGTCTGGTGTTTTGAGTAAAGGCCTTTTAAAAGCCAGTATGTGCTCAGGATTCAGAAAATAGTCACACAGGGGCAAATTCAGCCTTGGCAAAACCTCTGCATGGGGTCACACTGGAGGTAAGCGTGCTTCCCTTCTGTCAGAGGGATTTGCAAGCAGAAAAGAATTTTAACAAGGTCTCCAGACATGACTAAAGACCCTGTTTGGTTTAGATCAAACTCCCCCCACAACAGAACTATGAGTATATCTCTTGTTCATAAAATATCACAAGCTTGGATATGTGTTTATTTTCGGGGGTGATTCCTCCCTCCTGCCCAGCCTGGTTCACCTGTTAAAAGCTCATGAGAAATTGTATCCACAGCATTCCTGTCCTTGTAACACTGGTGTGTAGCAAAAGCCAGCAAGCTGGTTCCCCTCAGACCATGGGAAAACACTGTCTTTCAAGCCTCCCTTTATCTGAAGCACATTGACTCCTTTCCAGGGGCAACATATGATACCGAGTTCATGCATCTCCAAACAATGAAAAAAAAATTTCAGAGGCTCTTTAAGAAGTAAAATGATGATGATGATGATGAGTCTTTGAGTCTGCTGCTGTCCCCCCCCACAGCTCCTTCTGTTGGAGCAATCTTATTTCATGGGCTCAAACATAGGAGTCACAACCCACAACAAATTCAATTACTCAGGAGAAATATCCTTCATAAAGAAGAGCCCCTACCACTGTTCCTTTGGCGGGTTCCCGTTCCTGCTCCAGCAGCTGTGTTGGTATTTAGACACAGGATACCAGCTCAGCCTCTACTTCCAGCACAACCTCAATTCATATCCTGCAGGCTTTATAAGTCCCCAGATGGTCCATTATGCTTGTGTAGTAGTTAGCCAGCCAAACAGTGCTTGCTGCTTATCTGGTGTATAACTCTCTGGAATGCATGTGTGGGGAGAATGAGAAAAAATGCCAGATCATCTTCCCACAGAACATTTCCTTTCTTGTCCTCAGCCTCTCCTCTCTAAGCCCAGACAGAAACAAAACACCAGCTAGGGAATCAGCTACATTTGTGTTGCAATGGACTTGATCCTCACATCTTTTCAGAAGCAGCCTGGTACACTGTGGCTGTGAACCTTTGATGCCAGGGCATTTATGCTGATCTCTGAGCGCGTGACAACCCATTTAGCTGTACTTTAAATGACAGTACCAGGTGGAAGTTAGTAGCAAAACATGCTCAAAGCTAGCTATTTTTCAAAAAATGGAAATTTGGAGGATTCCTGCTAGCACTGGAAGGAGGACACAAGAGAAGAATGAAGTTATGGGGAAAAGTCAACCAGACTGCTGACATTCAAGAATCTTTGTGAGGGTCAATTGCTAGAACATCCTTAGTCTTAGTTCTAGCTTGGCTCTTCCTTCACCATATGAAGAGACACACTGGTATCTCCCAAAGTCCCTGGTTCTGTCCTTGAGATTGGCCAGCAGACATGTCCACAGTGAAGGAACTGTTTTGGGCAATGAATAAACCTGGGATACCTACAGTGAGTAAGAAAATAACTGAAGGTGTCTCCAGGGCCAGCTTACCCTGCTCCCTCAGCAGAGACCTGGGTTTGCCTGCTTGTTTGTGTTGTTCTTAACTAGTATTGGCAATGTTTGGATGATGCCCATCCTAACACTGTAGGCAAATGAGGCATTTGTTTCTTTTGCCAGTGCTGATCTGTTCTGATATTCAGCTACCCTGAAGCAGAGTAGAGAGGCCAGGGGAACACACGGAGACACAGATGGAGGTTTTCATTTCAGATTCACAGCTTCAGAGATTCCGTTTTAATGTAGAAAGAGGATCTTTGGTTTAGTGTGAAAAACAAATTAGTAAATGTTGCTGTTGTTGCTCAGTTTTTTTGTTTTCATGAATAAGTGCTAAATTCAGAAAGTGCTGGTCTTGAAAGTCACTTGTGGTTGGACAAGTGGGGTGAGCAGTGTGCCCACCTCAGGAAAAGGAGATTGTCAAAGACCCTGATTCTTTGTATTTCATTACACCCAAATAAAAAGAGACAGAATCAATACCTTTGCCCTGACAGAAACACTGATACATTCCTGAATAAAAACTGTGGACACTAAAGAGCATGACACCAGCTAATAAAAAATATGACGGCATTAAACAGAGGAAAGCAGTGGCAAAAGAGCAGCTTCATATTCTCTTGGTATTATGGTGACAATGTATTCTGTGACATTCTGGCAGGCAGCCATTCCCAGCCTCATTGCCAGGTATTAAAAAAATATAAAAATTGAAAGATAATCAACCTTCTATTTCTCAGTAGGAACTAAGGTTCATTCTAACTTTATCTTCTGTGGACCTTACATAAAACAGACTGTGGACAAGGGTAGAGTGGAACTGAAGATGAGTCACAGAAAGATCATTGAAATGTCTTGATGTCTTTTCCCCTGGGTTTTTAAAGGACTTTAGGAGAACACTGACCTGATACAGAATGCTGAAACCCCTAGTTACAGGTCAGCAAAGATATTTAGTCGTCTAGCTCCCATTTCACTGAGTACCTGAGTCTCCCTGGATTTTGCTACCGAGAGCCTGAATGACAGTATGACAGCCATCTAACTTAGAAACATAGAAATAGAAACATAGAAATGTCTGGGTTGGAAGGGACCTCTAGAGGTCATCTCGTCCAACTCCCTGCTGAGAGCTGGGACATCCTCAACTAGAGCAGGTGGCTCAGAGCTCTGTCAAGCCTCACCTTGAATGTCTCCAGGGATGGGACCTCAACCACCTCCCTGGGCAACCTGTTCCAGTGCTCCACCACCCTCATGGTAAAGAACTTCTTCC
>JAAGNO010020657.1:56418-71206 GCA_033439905.1 Ceryle rudis | reverse complement strand
AGGTCATCCCTTATCCACTGATGCAGTCACTCTGTCATAGAAAGCCACTAGGTTTGTCAGGCAGGATTTCCCCTTAGCGAAGCCTTGCTGGCTGACCTTGATCACCTCCCTGTCCTCCATGTGCCTTACCAGGCCTTCTAGGAGAAGTTGCTCCATGATCTTCCCAGGCACAGAGGTGAGGCTCACAGGTCAGTAGTCCCCAGGGTCCTCCTTTCTACCCTTTTTTAAGACAGGTGTAACATGTCCCTTCTTCCAATCACCAGAGACTTCACCTGACTGCCAGGACTTCTCAAATATTATTGAGAGTGGCTTGGTGACCTCATCTGCCAGTTCACTCAGAACTCTGGGATGCATCTCATTGGCTCCCATACTTACGTATGTTCAGGTTCCTCAGGAGGTTAAACTTCCACCATTGTTAATTGTTCCCTAATGGCTGAATGAGTGCACTGAGAGATTTTATTCAAAATATACCCCATTGTCTTGATGTTTCCATCTTTTATTGCAACTTTTTTTTTGTGCCTGCTGAGTGTTGACATACGGCCACTTCTCTTCCACATAACATGACCCATACCTAAGACATCAGACAACTGAGCTGGCCAAGGAGTGTTCTCTCCCAGCAACACAGCACTCACCTAAATACACAAAGCTTGCACTGCCATGCAGCAATCTTTCTGCCATGTTCTGCTGTCATGCTTTGGGGGTGGCATATTACTTCTCCATTTCTCCTGGAAAGATTCTACAGGCTCTAAGACTCCACCAGGAAAACAGGAGAGGGCGGAAGGCAAAAAGCATGACATTAAAATTCAGATGCCAAGTTCAGTAGCATGAATAAAAATTGTCTTAACCTCTGAGGTCAGGAGGTCACCAGCTGGAGGCAGAAAATCGCCACCAGTAAATTGCTGTGGGTTGGAGTGATGAATGCTAGTTAGTACCAGTGAATTTCAGAAGAATCTCAGCTGTAGGGAGACAGGGCATCTTGGAACAAGGCTGAACAATCCCCGACTGTGTTTTCTTTCTTCTTTCATCTGTCTTGTGCTCTTTCTGCTTCCACAGATTGCTCAGTTGAGGCAGTGAAAGATTAAACGCTTGTGGGAAAGTCTTGTGGCACATAATCAGGGTGAAAGCAGTGAGATTCCACAGGGATTGAGTGGTATTGTAAGAAAATTGCTTTCAGATCCTATGGGTGTCAAGAGGGAGGGAAAGTGCCCCAGTACTTGAGATTTGCAAAGCTCAGTGAAACACGGAGATGCATCCATTGCCTTACTAAGCTAAGGTCACTGCCACTTGTGTCAAACTACAGCAGCAGGCATCCTGTACGTCCTGCTTGTTTGAGCCCAATCTATAAACAGCCCAAGTCAGGAAGGTGCTGGGTGCCAGTACATCTTTCTGTTGCAGAGTGAGCATAGGCATATTTTATCTGGGTTCCCCATCGACTTACCATCATTCATCTATCCATTGCTGTGTACGTCAGCTGACAGCCTTTGGGGATGTAGTTGTTGCTTAGGCACCATCTAGAATAATGGGTTCTTACTCTGTTCATAGGATGTAAAGCAGTGAAGTAATACAAACTAATAAATGCCTATACGAGTGAATACAGGATGAGTCCAAATCACTTTGGCTACTCCAAAATTCTAAGGTGGGGAAGGTTTCAGGTTGAAGAGGTTGCACCACACCCCAAAGTGCTCCAGTGATGATACAATTCTCTACAACACTTTATGGGACACTTGAATATAAGCCCCTACTATTAAATTCAGTTTGAGGTTTCCGTAACGGAAAGAGGCCAGCTTGCATTTCAGATGCCATTTCAGTAGGGAAGTTGGACAAAAAGCAGAAAGTTGGCAACAGAAAGTACCAAGCTCCTTTCTCCTTCCACCCACCCCTCTCCAACCTCTTTGGCTATCCCCCAAACCATGGCAGGAGCTGAACACTGCTTTTCATTGAGTGACATACCTGGCTCTACAAGAACACACCCTTGTGGAATTGGCACCCAGGCAACATTTCCATTCCCTCGGCACAACACTTTTCTTTAACGCCTTCCAAACTAAAACAAAACCTGGAGGATTTGCTACCATGATCTGCTCATTATATTGGTTTTATGAGGGTGTGGAGTTTTCTTGCATGATGGCAGGATGCATTTGTCCCTGAAACTTAAAATACAGCAAGAAAATACAGTAGATGGGGTGATTTTTCTTTTTCTCCATTGGGCTTTTTACGATTTTGGTTTGTTTCCTGAATATGTACCATTTCATCCCAAATCAATCCACAGTCATTTCATCCCTTTTTTTTTTTTTTTTCCTTAGGCATGTGTTCAGCTTTTAGAGCTAGAACTGTAGTGGGAAAATCAGACATCCTGGATTCACTATGTGGAAAATAGAAAGAATCATAGTAAATAAGACTGACAGGGACCTCCAAAAGTCATCAGGAAAAGTCACTCCAGTGCAGGATAGTTATACCGGTACCATTTCTAACCCCCTCTCCCAGCTTTTAGGGTTTGTGATTCCATAAGGTCTGACGGACATATCTCCCCATGTGATGGACGCATCTCCCCCAAGTTACTAATGCTATTTACTTCAGTTTTAACCCATTGCCTCTCACCCTGTCTGCACTGACAGATGAAACAGGTCATTCCTTTTTTCTTTCCAGATTTGTGTGTTCACAAAGACATCCATCATAGATCACTTCAGTTTCTCTTCTCTAGACTAAACAAACCTACTTCTTTCAATCTTTCTTTCCAAGTCAGGTCTTCAGTCATTCCTGTTACTTTCCAGCTGGTTTACATCTTTCCCAAAAAACAGTAACCAAAACTGCACACAGTATTAAAATTGAGCCCCTACTAATGGCAAAAAGAGTGGAAGAATTACTTACAAGCAGTTCTCCCACTTATCCATGACAATATAACACTTGGCTCTTTCCCAACATCATGATTGTATTAGATTATGCCCAATAACCTGCCTACTCTAGGCAATCCTACTCCATCCTCTGGCAACTCAGCTGATCATTCTGCTTAAGGGCAACATCCTGCATATTTCTTTATTGAAAGTAATCTTATTTTCCCCTTACAAGCAAACCTGATTCAATCACCTCCGAAGCCAAAATAAAGAATACACTCTGTGCTTGCATTATAGTGTGTAATGAGGCTGTGATGCATCTTTTGTGTAAGTGTTCTGCACAAAACACATGCTGCTTAGATTGTACCATTTACCAGTTGGACATTAGAGGAGCATTTAGAGATGTAGGTAAGAAGCCATGTTCTTGACCAGGATATGCCACTTTGCTGTTCCATGGAACTTTTTTTTGTTATCCTCCTCACAAACTTCTGAAGCCTGATCCAGCCATAGGGAGATTAAGAGTCCTTAGGGATATAAGGAAATTGCTTTTGGGTCGTATGGACTGCAAGAGGGAGTGAAATAGTCCCATGAGCTAGTTGAGGGAATCTCTCTAGTAAACCCACGAAATGTGTCTCAAAGGACATCTACTGAGACCATGAATTTTGAAAATAAACTCATACTGCCACATAGGGATTCTGTTGACTTTGCCACTTCCCACACTGTGCAAAGGGCCTTGAGACCCCTGAGTAAGATTTTGATGTGGGAAACCAAGAAGTTCTTTTATTCAGATGGCTTAAAGCCTGGATTTCAGTTTACAGGTTTTTATGGTACATGTACTGCATGGTACATTTGTTTTTCAGGAGTGAGATGGGTTATTCCAAGCTCCCACACGAGAAGAAAACAGAAGTAGAAGTAAATTGAGGTAGATGGTTTGTTTCCCTAAGCTTGCATTCCTAACAAACAGCTGTGTTTGAATAAAGTTTCAATAGACACATGGATAGGGAACAATATAGCTGGAAAGGCATCATATCAATACTGACACCTTCCAGCTCCTCCATGGATTAGAGTCAAGCACGCTCCATTGCTCCTCCTCCTTCTTCCCTCTCTTCCTAAAAGTCTTGTAATGTGTTTCACAGAAAGTACCTTTTCTTTTCCTTTTGGTATAATATTAATCTTGGGGGAAAGGGAGAAGGGGTTGGGGAAGGGACGTAGTGTTTTGAGGTTCATATTCCCCTTGAAGTTAATCTGTTTAACAAACTTCTGTAACAAATGAAAGGTCTGACAGGAGACAGAGTCATTAAAATGAATTAAAATGCATCCAGGAGAGATTAGTAATGAAACCACTCACCAGACAATACCCCTTTTCTTCTCCATATGGACTGCTAGGAAATATCCCAGATTACAGAACAGAAAGTTTTACAGTTGAAAATGGTGATCCTTGAAAGATGTGCTATATTCTCCTCTACTCCTTGCCCTACACAAATACATCTGCAGAAAAGGGATCCAAGCATAATCTCATCAGGGGAATGGTGAGAGGGATTGATTTTAAGCATCATCAAGCTTGCAAACCCTTGCACACAACGAGGAGATGTCAACAGAGAGCAACTGCAGGCCCAGCAATGCAGGATGGTGTCTACCATGCTGGTATGGTGAGACAGCCATACACATCCACTCCTGAGTACCAGAGGAGTAGCAGAGGACACCAGAGGAGTTTCAACCAGGTCCAAGGGATAAAGCTCGAGAGTATGGCACAGGAGGAGGACCAGGAAGTGGTTAGCAGTGAATGTTGCTCACGTGCAGTAGTTGAGAATTTGGTGGGGGGGAAAGAATGCAGGCAGGGAAGGAACAAAAGCAGTCACCAGTGCCTTGGTGACAAGCGGGCAATAGACCATGGTAAGGAGAAATGCAGCTGTAGAGAGAGAAATTAACCAGATTTTGAAAGTTGTTTTTCCTAACCCATACAGTGGTCATTCCACATTTCAAAGGAGGCCACATAGATCCTCTTTGCTTCAAAAAAACTGTTGCTTAGTTTATCTAGCTGAAACTATGCTTTATGGTCCATCATGTAGAGATTCCCCAAAGGCAAAGCTACCGTATGTGACAATGTTAATAAAGACATGAGATGCCTGGATGATGTTTTCCTCCAGCTCCTGTTGAAGGAAAAGCCATAAAGATAGGTGTGGGGCTGGGGTCTGTGCTCTCAGGTGTAAGCCAGTTAATCTGTGATCCACATGTGCATCTTACCATGAATAGCAATAGAGACAAGCAAAAATCCAGTGGGCTGAAGCTGCTCTGTGGGGTTCAATCCTTCACTGAAAGGGTTGAGAGGTCAGCAAATCAACAGGAGTTTGAAAACAAGTCCTCTAAGTAAAAGATAAGACAGCAGATAAGTAAGAACTGCATGGCTGGAGGGAAAGAAATCAGATTTGGGAATCTCCTAATCTTTTAAAAATATTATTCTTACTGGGGAGGGGGAAGGGGGTGAAAATAGTCCCTCCACCACTGCTGTATCTCAGTTCTTTCAGATCTCTTCTCCTTTTCTTTTCAGTGGTAAAAAAGTGAAAAAGTTCCCCAAACTGCCACCCACTGCATTTGCAGATTCTGCATACCAAAGCAATACAACTTTCTAAGGTGGCAAAAAAAAAAAAAAATTACTTTTGAAGCACAGCAAGAAAAATGTGTTTTGTTTTGAACAGTTGATTTCAGTTGGTAAACCCTCAGTTTCCCAACTAGCCCACAGATCTGCCTAAAAAATGGCAGCTTCTGTATCTCAGATCAAGGTTATTGGTGAACAAAGATTCCCATCTGCAGCTGGAAACTCAGTAAAACTTCCAGGGAAATAAAAGCTGTAATAAGCTACTCTGCTGACATGAATGAAACTCTGAGCTATGTCAGCTGAGACTATATCCCAAAGTTTGCTGATGACAGAAAAACAATGAGGTAGTGAATTGATGAGGGACCTATTTCACTTGTGGTCTGCAGAGTTATTATATCAAAACATGTCCAGCAGAGTTTAATAGTGTCAGCATTTAATGTTCAGTATAATGTCATTCCTACAGACCAACACAGACACTTCCCATAGGTAATTAATCTTTTACAAGAAATTTAGCCATCGTAAGCAAAAGTGTATGAAGTGTATTAATGGGGGGAAAGTCTAGGGGCAAACCATGCATGGAGAAACATTTCTCTGCATTAGTCCCACAAAATTACAAGTGAGTTACAGCTGATAGATTTAGGACAGTTCCTGTTGAGTAATTGTATTCCATGAGGGTTTTCAATACAATGTGATATTCATTTTCACTTTATACAGTAGAGACAATAATGGCTACAGGTGCACAGGCTGTCTTGCTGGGAGGAATAAAACTGTGATTGTTTAACATCTGACTTTTCTCACACAGTTACAGCCTTTAGATTTGAGTTATGTTTTGCACATACCTCAGACGTGGTTTGTTTTTTTTTTTTTTTTATACTCCAAGAGCCTAGCTCTAAAAAATGCAGGCTCTAAAGACCCATTGTCAAATGAAACACACTTCCCTCTTTTGATTTGTTTTTTCCTCTCTTGCAATATCAGCTTTCACTACAGAAATGTAGACATCCCCATGTTTGGGTAGAGAAATGAAACTGCCAGCTCATGCAGGATGCAGGGTTGCCAGGCTGGGCTCCAAAAACCCAAGTCCCAAAACAGGAACTTTTGTGTGCACTACTGAAAACCTGGACATCCCTGTAAATGTCTCTCTGTTCTGCAGGACTTTATACCACTGGTTTTTGCTTTGGCACCTGATCATAGCTCTGCTGTGTCCTTCTGGGACATACTGGTCTCTCAAACAAGAATAACAACAAACCCAATGAGCCAAGCAAAGAGAGCCTGAACTTTCTCCTGGAGAAGACAGTATGGCTATTCCTGGATTTTGCCTGCCAGCTGCCTTCTGTCTCAGAAATGAACTTTCCTTCCGTCTGCTCCCCAGAGACACATCAAGTTTGCTTATGACGTGACTGCAGCTAACCGCATCCACCTGCCAGGGTGACTCTGCTTCCTTATGAAGGATCCAGTATCTGAGCTGAAGGTGGGACAGGAGAGAAGCCCAGCAATGTCTAGCAGAAAACTTACTGTACAGTTTTCTTTCCACCAGAAAAGCTGTAGGTTCTGTCTGATCAGGAAGTGATATGGAACTTTCTTATGTGAAAAATGTGCATCTTTTTATTTTGTTTATATCCTATATACTAGTTTAGGCAAAAAAAAACCTGATTGCCACTAAAATTGTTGTGGTTTCTTGCCACAGAACACTGAATTATTTCTTCCTTCATACTTTAGAAAATTAAAACACAGATTTAAACACTAACATTTTCTATTTTGCTGGAGGAAAAAAAAAAGTGTGGGAAAAGACAGGTTAAGAAGAACTTCCATTGTTTAAAACAAAAAGTTGCACTTTTTTAGCAAAATGGATTTTTAGAATTTTTGTCAAAAGAAAAATCCTTCCCTTGAGTTCTTTGATTTAGGGAAATACTAACTTTCAACAGATTTATCTTTTTTAGTGTTTCCAGGTTAACTTCCTCTGGACTTTGCTCTTTTGCATCTCTTCAGGAAGAAAATAATCTGGCAGTTTTGCTTTTGGGCTTGTAGGGACCACCTATAAAATGTTCCAAACCATCTTGATGGCCTGGGAACCTAAGCCCTCCATCCACTCCCGGGGCTGCATACCCAGAGTGCCCTTTTGACCATTTTCCTTGTATTCTTGTATTTCCTGCTACAATGTTGTTCACAGCAGCTCTGTGAGAGCTGGCACTAGTTCCATGATTTCATGTAATTTTTTTCTCCATCACATTTTTACCCTGTGGATGAAATAAAATGTGTCTGTGGGGTGTAAGAAGAGGAATCCTCACACTTCTGCCTTCACTGCAGTGAGACCCCTGGTCTCACCACCAGCCAAGTTTTCTCAAATCTTTTAGGAATGCAAGATCATTGGTATCCATGCTCCTCTCGCAGACAGGAGTCAAATCAGGACTCTGAAAGTCCTGGGAATGGCACGGGTAGACAGGCGCATACATAGTCATGCATTCACAGACTCTGCGACGGGTAACATAGGCGTTGCTTCCTTAAGAAACAAGGCTTAAAAGACAGTCAATCCCATGCACCCAGTATAAATCACACAACAGCTTCCACTCATGCTAGAATTTCTGAACTCGGTTTTATAGCATTATGCTTAAGCCCAGCATTAGCTGAGGGTCTTGTTGCTCATCTGAAAGCATTAATCTGTTCCCCTCGTGAACTCTAATCAACATCTGAAACCACGTATCCTGAACATAATGTGTCACCTTCTCCACTCTTGGGAAATGAAGTCCTCCACGAGTGCTAGAGGGATGAAATATGGGTTGCAGATGTTGAACCAGGACGGGGCACAGAAACAAGTCTGCAGAGCTGAAATACAACTTCCAAAACCTGTTTCCCTTTGACATTTCAGTCAGCTGTTCCACAAGTCTTTGGGGGAAAAAAAAGACTGCTGTTTCTTCCCTTTTCCTTCCTCCCCCACTTTTTAATTTGTGATTTTGGACTATTCTTAATTCACTTTTATCTTTTATTATTTGTATCTGTGCTTTAATATCTGCATACATTTTAGAAATCATCTCCAAAGCTTAGCGTTGTCCTCGCTTGTTGAAATATGGCAACCTTAAATAGATCCACTGAAGTGCAAGCAGAGAAAGTGCTGGGCTCTTCCAGACCCTATACATTTATTTATTTTAACTGAAATTAACCTTTCACAGGGAATTATTATAGTGGATACTGAAGGACACAGTTGGGCAGGTGTGGCATGCATCCAGGGCAGGAGAAGGCTTCTAAGCCAGTCAGGTGTGCCCACTCACACAATCCAAAAGCAGGAGTCAAATCAAAGCCATATTGATCAGAGCAGGCTCTGAAGCCCAAGCAAGTCATTCTCAGTTTTTCAACTGACTTTGAAGCAGGTCTTTGAGATGCAGTCTATTTTATATGGTGGAATGTGGAAAAACAACCACTGCAGCTTGTAAAGCAGAGGGGAACAAGGCAATGCTCTTATGTGCCTGCCAGCCTTGGCTTCCCCAGCCCCACCGATGCCTGCAACTGGCCAGACTGCACCCCTTCCCCAATTGACTCCTGTAATTTTCTGACCAATTTAAGCACAAGCTATAACTTCCCCTTTTACATCATTCATGAATTTGAATGCCTCCTAATTTTAGCTGCACCTCATAAATCCAATGGATGAGATTGTGTGATCAAAACGCTTTGGACTGTCTCCCAGAGGAGTTACTCCAGTTGTGAGCAATACAGCTGACATCAAAAATGAGTCCCTTTGGAATAAATCCACAGGCACATACCCCATACACTCTATTCATAAGGACACACTCACAAGCACACCAACATAAGCTAAAGCTACATAGAAAGCTGACACTGCAGGTGTGAACCATGATTGTACCCATGCAGCTTCCATATCATGGAAACATATTTCAGCCTCTGTCCATTCCACAGCCAATTCTCTCTGGACAACTTCACATTTTCCTCAATAAAGGGCATTTACAAATAGCTCTCCTGGTTGTAGTGCCCTCAATGCTCCCTTGAATTAAAAAGACCAGACTGAAGGACAGATAGACATCAGAGGAACAGAGGGAGAAGGCATTTGTCTTTCCAGCCTCACAGCCCATGACACACACAGAAGCATCAGCAGTGAGTACAGGTAGCCGGAGGCTGACATTTATTTTGGCACCTGCCAAGGTGATTTTGTTGTTGGGATGAGGGCTTGGCCAGCAAACTGTGCTGGTAGGACAGCATCCAGACCTATGCAATAAGCCATGTCTTGAGAAAAGTCAAAAGAAAAGACAAAAAGGACCACACACAACTCAGGGTTGGTGCCTGGATTTTACAGGAGAGTGTGTGGGGTATTTCTTCCTTTTTAAGAAAAGTCTTTCCTTATTTTTTTCCCTTTTGTGAAAATACTTAAGGACTTGCAAAAAGATCTGAGTCATTATGAAAATGTAATTCTATCTCACAGTACAGCTGTAGTGAGCCCGGGCATCTAGGTCTGGGGAAGTCAGCAAATCAGGCTCTCTGATAGGAAGCAGGGAGGCCTATGGTCAAATTTAATAAAAATAATCTTGTTATATTTGGAACATTTTATATGAGAACATGTTGTCTCTTTAATGCTGTCTTAAATCTGCTTGTCAGACAGTGGGACACTTCTTGCAAGAGGGACAGACACTCAAGAAGGCTCAGAGATATGGCTGGGAGGGATCTGCAGCTGCTGTGGGCAGAAGGAGCCATTAAGATGATTTCTGGCTATCACAAAACTTTTCCTGGGATGAAGGGAAAGGTTAACTTTTACATCATATGAGTTTGCCTATAGGAACCTCTCTCCCTCCAATGACATACAGGAAAAAAATCCTTTTACTTGTCTCATCTGTCAGCTAAAAGCAAAGCAAAATACACCCCATGATATTTACAGGTTAGGTTTTAGACAACTGGCTGGTCTCTCGTCCTCCCTGGTGAATCACTGCTATTAATTTAAAGAGCTCTAATGCAGCATGCAAACAGCAAAAGTCAGACCAGCCAAAACCATTAAAACCATTGGGAAACCCTCAGGTCTTTGCCATGGTGTTGTCAGCTTGTAACAATGAAAGACAGACTCTTTGGCAGCCCAGTGAGTGCAGGGGCAAATAAGAAGAGATTTGCACAGTACTTAGCAGCTCTAAGGGACTATTTATGGAAAAGAACAACAGCCAAGGAGACAGTGAGGCAGTAGACTTTAAATTATTAAAGTGATCATTTCCCTTCATTCTTTACTCAAGAAGCTCCACCTCAAATCCTTTAGGAAGTTATGGGCCACTAGTATAAGTGTTCAAGGAAGGGCTGAGGAAGGAGGCTGGGTTTTGACACCTCCATTAGCTTCAGAGCATAAGAGTGAACAATATGCTTTATCAGGAGGAATCTATCCTCCCAGACCCCAAAGTTTCCATTGGACAGATTGTGCTGGATTCCACCAAAGAACTGGCCAAAAAAAGAGGATTTTGGTGATCTGGTTCTGTTTTCCTTGTGTCTCATGACAGACCGTCACAGAGCCTATATCTCCTAGGTCTCAGTCTTTTGTTTAGACAGGAGCCATCTCTCTAGACTTGTTGTCCACTCTGATCTCTAAAACTACAGTGGGCCTCCTTTCAGAAATGGCCTTGCAGAAACTTTCCTGTGAAGACTTACTAGACTAGGATAAAATTCTGATAAGCAACTGCTCTGTGTTCCTCAAAAAACAAGACTGAGCTAAAAACAGATGAGGAAAGACAGTGATTTTCATCTGACATATTCAGTCTGAAATATCCACCATCTGAGGGTATAAAAATGGTTGCTGATAAAACCAACTGTATCTATTTCCTTCTGTTGTTGTTTCTTGCATCCAGACATTCTGCCTGTTTGGAGTAAATTGTACCTTGGCTTTACTTCTCATAAAGGACACAAAAGACCTTGGCCTTTGGCACTTCTACGGCTTTTTTAGCATAGTCTTATGCACATGGATTAGGCAGTATGTCTGGAAAGGAAGTAGTTGGCTGAACCCGGCTTTGGAAGTCATGAACTCCACAGCATGTACTGGGGTCTGAGGAGACTAAGAATTTAGAATTTCCATCTCATCTTGCAACATGAGCATCACCATTCTGATACAAAACACCTCCAGACTTAATCTACCCTTGGGTGAAAATAATTCTCTCATAACTCTAGTTTAGCCCAAATAATTGTATGCACTGTAGACACTTGACACGGTGGGGTAGATTTAATAAAACAGAGCTCCATAGACCATTCCTGTGGTTTCTCTTTAGAACCTCTCTATCGAGAACATAGGAAATGAAGAGTTAAAAAGGAAATCCACATGTGTTTATAGCCAAACAGACTGTAATGAACGTGTGAAATGAATTACCAAGGAAAGCCATTAGTAAATTATGGTTTAAGTATCAAGGCCAGTCAAAAAAAAAAAAAAACAGATTGAATGAGAAAATGAAAGACATAAGGTTCAGAAGGTGACGGTTACAGGCAACAGACAGCCTTGTCAGAACCAGCATCCTTCTTCTACAGTGACTTATGGTTTTCCATAAGTTACTGCGTGTATCCTCTCAGAAAGAGAGCAGACCACCTGTGTGATGCTAATCTTTCCCTCCATATGCATAGATGTGCCCATACACTTATAAGCAGAAAGCTGTGTGGTCTAAGATTTCAAGGGGGAAATAAAAGTTGGATTCAAGATCCTGAGTTTTAATCCCAGTGGTTCCCAAATGCTCATTGCACCAAACCTGAGAAAGTCACTTGCTTCTAGCTGCAATTAAGGATTACGAGACCTGTGGGGAACCATGTTTTCTATTGAGTAGATCTTTCTTATTTCCTTGCTTCTTTCTAAGGAGGGTAATAAATGAAAAATGGACCTATTTAGATGGTCCATCTCTATGTTTCTGTTCACTCATTTGCTTGTTTGCTTGCTTTGTCAAGTGGTCAAGGCTGCAAGTAGACCCATTAGGAACAACTTTCTCCTGAGGGCCCAAGAATAATCTCAAAAAAAACAGAAAAAAAAATAAAATTTAAGGCATGCCCAGATTCATGTGCCAAATTCCTCCCCAAAGATTTTTGGATGCCACTCCTTGTGAGCAAGCCAGCCCCAGATCTCGTAACTACCACAGCCATGTATTTTTACCCTACTTGCCTGACTGTCCTGAAGTTAGTCAGAGCTGCTAACCCGAAGTCCTGGGATCCTTGTTGTTGCTGATGGCTAAAACCTTGTGCAAATTCCAGCTAAAACAAGGCAAGAGACATCTACTACACTTTTCTGCTAAGGCAAGCTTGTTCCCTTCAGTGCTTTCTTCAGGCTAGTTTTGAATAGCTGAGTAATATGGAATTTTCATCCCTGCAGATTATAGGGCTGCAGACTGATGAGATCTTCCTGCTCTGGTTTAGTAATGTAGTCATGTTATTCCAAGCTGTCCTTATTCCAGTTTTACCTTATTTTCTTGAAACCTATCACCTCCAGAAATCACAGAATCACAGAATGGTAGGGGTTGGAAGTGACCTCTGGAGATCATCTAGCCCAACACCCCTGCTAAAGCAGGTTCACCTAGGCAGCCTGTTCCAGTGCTTCATGACCCTCACAGTGAAGAAGTTTTTCCTTATGTTCAAATGGAACTTCCTGTGTTTCAGATTGTGCCCATTCCCCTTGTCCTGTTGCTGGGTGCCACTGAAGAGTCTGGAGCTATCCTCTTGACACACATCCTTTAGATATTGATAAGCATTGATAAGATCCCCTCTCAGTTTTCTCTCCACCAGGCTAAAGAGACCCAGGTGTGTCAGCCTTTCCTTGTCAGAGATGTTCAAGTCCCTTCATCATCTTTGTAGACCTCCATTCAACTCTCTCCAGTAGTTCCTTGTGTCTCTTGAACAGAGGAGCCCAGAAACAGACACAATACTCCAGATGAGGGCAGAGCAGAGGGGGAGGAGAATGTCCCTCAACCTGCTAGTCACACACTCTTAACGCACCCCAGGATACCGCTGACCTTGGCCACAAGGGCACATTGCTGGTTCATGGTTAGTTGCTGTTCATTAGTACTCCAAGGACCTTCTCCACAGAACCACTTTCCAGCAGGTCAACCTCCAACCTGTACTAGTACATGGAGTTATTTCTCCCTAGGAATGTACAGGTGGCTTGTCTGACCAACATACCTTGGTGGCTCTTCAGCATGCTGATGTTCAGAATATGTGAGAGTCATACTAGAGGCCAAGATGGTGCCGGGATTGTATCTCCAGTGGAGAGGACAATTGTTTCTCAGGAGAATCTTGTGCATCATGCAAAATACAAAGTTCTTCAAAACTTCCAGTCATGAAAGAAAGAAAGTTTTTCTAACTGAAACTTTCCATTGAGTGACAGACTGTGATACAAAGCACTGATGGCCCTCTGGCCACAGCTGCTTCTGTTTAGTCATAGTGTGAGCAAAGAGACACTCAAATAACATATTTGCACTGGAACAGCCCTTGCCGTAATTTGTGTTACTGCAGCTGGACTCACATCAAAACCCAATGCACCATGTGGAAAGCAATTACCCACTGCAAAATGGTGGAATGAAAAGCACTCTTCAATATCCCCTTTCTTAATGGCACTGAACCAGATCCAGCAACTCAACAAAATACTTGAGACACTTTCACCCTTTCTGTGCCACCCCCACCCCACCTTTCTTTCCCTCTTTTCTTCTGTTGTTCAATCTGCATCACAAAAGATCCATCAGACATAGTGAGCTGAGAGCAGTTTTACCAGATCTTTTATCAGCACATCCAGGCTGTTGGCTGGTCTGGCAAGACTTGTGTTGCTGCTTGTAAAACTGTGAGGATCCTGGTTAGAGGCCACATTGCACTAATTTGCAGGATATAAACAGATATTGTGAGACCAACCATGAGATATGGGGAGGACTCAGCTAAGCTTCTTACTCAGACTTTGGGGCCCAGCTGGTGGCCAGACAGCCCAGCCACATAGTTCTGAATCTGGGAAGGGATGAGTGCGGGAGCTTTGGGAGCAAAGGACTGTAGAACCCACGGTAGAAAAAATGACGATGTGCAGTCTATTAAAAGAGATGAATAAATTAAATGTTAGAGGTCCCGTTTCACAAAACAGGTGCTTGTTTTTCTCCAGCAAAACATATGCATGAGAAACCAAATCAGTGGGGACCAAAACGACAGGCTTGTGATGCAGAGGAGGGTGTTTGCCAAAACAGCTTTGCATTTTCAAGTGTGTCCAATGGTGTACCTTATTTGGGAGATGCAGCCTGTCAAGTTCAAGTGAAATTAGATCATTGATTTTCTGCTGCAGGAAGCAAAGCAAGTTTTCCTGGCAGCGTAGAGAATAGTTTGTTTGGGTTGGGGTTTTTTTGTTTCTTTTTTTTTTTTAATTATTATCATTTATATTTTTCCTAGATGTTAA
>JAAGNO010020657.1:41500-56318 GCA_033439905.1 Ceryle rudis | reverse complement strand
TTTCCTAGATGTTAAAATTTATGTCAACGTTTAGTGCCATTTGTAATACAAATAATTTATAGTCTCCTTTTTTTCAGCTGTTCCCTTTGTTTTGTTTCCCACCAGTCTGTGGAAAAGAACACCATCACTGGAATAAAACAACTCTGTTCAGTAGCTTGGGGTCTTGGGCTCTTCTTTGGCGACTTTTAATATTTCTGTGTCACCTAGTAGCAGGCTAGAGAGCCAGTGCCCCATCAAAAACCTGCACATCATTCTAGATGACACATCACCTCAACTGAAAAGGTGTCCTGAGTCCCTACCTCAGAAGAGGCTGTTACCTACCTGCACAATAAAAAATGCTGTATGGATGGGCACCAGCCAAGTGCACACAGAAATAGTACTCCACGTGGTCACCCAATTTCAGACATCAGTCCTTGCTTTCCTTCACTGCTGTCATCTCAGCATACAGCACAAAACCACTCATATTTCGTATCCCATAGCAGTTTCTTATTTGCCAAAAGTCTATTGCCTTGCTACAGTCTTCCCCCAAAGGGCAATACTTGTAGCACTCCAAGTGGTGTAGCCCACCAACCTGACAGGTGATCAGAGTATGTGCCACCTATGACAATTACCTGGGGTGGTAATTCGTAGGGCATGTAAATTACTCATCACCAGCTGAACTGTGGTAACTACCTGGTGCATATGAGGTGGATCTGCTTTTACTGAGCTGCCAAGGAGGCTGTGGCTGCTTGACATTAGGGGTAGCTCCACACTCAGAAATGACTATGGGATAGTTTAGGCAGGGCCAGAGCCAGTGAAGACCTAACCAGTCTGTGGAAGACACTAACGGTCTTTTAAATGAGCAGGACATAAAGACTACATCTCTGCACCCAGGACGTGGATACTCAGTAGTTTTGGAGACAGGGCACATAGCAAAGAAAGCAAGCTATGTCTGGAAAGCTGTATCTGAGAAGCCCCATTGTAGCAAGTGAACAAGGAGTCAGGGAAGGTTAAAAGGGGAGCGTGCCGGGAAAGCAGAAGGAGCTCGCGAGCAGAGAACAAGCGCGCTAATTGCAAGAGCAGCAGGGAAAATATGACAGGGAAAAGAGTTGAGGGGAAGCTGGAGGGGCCCCATCAGCCTGCTGCTGGGTCAGGTGCAAATGGTTTCAGCAGAGGCAGCTTGCAGCTGTAGGGAGCAGGTGCAAGGGCAGACGAATGCTGCCCTGAACCTGGGGAGAAGGCTGTAGGCAGGAAGGAAACCAGTTTTCCCAAGCTCCAAAAACCAGCATGGAAATAAAAGGGAAAAAGACAGAGAGCAACATTCAGACAGAGGAGAAACAGCTCTGTCACTCTCCACTTCAGGAGTATGATGGGCAGATGAAAGATGAATTTACTTCAGCCAGTCCTGTCAGATGTTTCTGAGCTGTGGGATTTATCAGCTGTCAGACCAGAAAAGAATAAGCTAAACAAAAAGCTTTCACAACCCTCATTCCCAAATCTGTGCATTGTAGTGTGCCAGGAAAAATGATTTCTGGCTTTTTCTATTTTTTTTTTTTTTTTTTTAACCTTTTCTCTGCTACTACTAAATGCTTTTCCCTTTCTCTTACTGGACAGCTGGAGGGAATCCAGATGGCTGCTGTTCTTGTGGCTGCACGCTGAATGCAATGGGGGAAGGCTTGCAAATGGCTTTCCAAGTAGCCAGACACAATGGTGGTGAGGGGCAGTCCATGTGTGGGGAGTAGAGGGCTTTCTCTGGACTGAAATGGCAGGTTCAATGGCAGTGTGAGCATTCAGGGCTTCCTGTCTCTTAATTATTCCATTATCCACTTCAAAATCTTACGCTCTTCTTCCTCTACTCCACCTCCTTTTAAGCGCCAACCTGTTCAGATGGGTGCCACCACACAAAGCCACAGATGTCCCCGCACAGCAGTCTCACTGGTGGATTCAGTTGGTGGCTCACTCTAATTAATTCTTTTTAAGCTGGAGTCTGGAGGTAATTGCCAGTCCAGATACTCTTGACTAACTCAGATGAATACCCAGTACTGGGAAGGAAGGGAAGAATGTATGAGGAGCTCTACTGTACCAGACCAACACTCCATGGACGCCCCAGAGTCAACAAGGAGATCCATAGGACTCCTGAAGACTCTTCTAACTGAATTATCTGATGATCCAGCGTGGTGTCTTCTCTACAATGGAGGTCTGGGGCAGGTTGATGGGGTAAGACTCACATGGAGTGGTCCTCCCTTTGAATGGTTCACGTCTCAGCAGATAAAAATCACACACACCCCTCCAAACCACAGGTTGGTTGGCCTTTCAACCATTACCAACTCTTCTGATAGCATTTTAAGGTGTGTCTAGATTATTTCCTAAGTTATCGCTCTTTTGGTGTCCAAGAGGGTCTGATGAGCAGGGTTGGAAGAGCAGAAAACAAGTTAACAGCTTGAACTGATGGTGATACTAGCTTAAAAAGAGAAACAAAAAACTCACATTCTTTATCCACCAAAGGAATCATGGTGCTTTTCAGGTTATCATGGCTTCATGGGTACTAAGCATCAGCTAAGCTGTTATATCAGTCTACGTCTGCAGTCTTAGCTGTAACAAACACAAGGGAGTATGGCAGGGCATAATATGTAAAAAAGGGTCTAAGCTAAGTTAGGTTACCCCGTGCTTGCTTCAGGCCAACAGGAAAAACCCAGATGGCTCCTTTAGCTCTGCTGATGTCTGATAACTTGCCATGCTCTTTATCATTTCGTTATGACCTTCACACTCACCCTATGGACTTGGTTGACATTTTTCCCTCCTTTGTTTTCATCTGCACTTTGGCTGTGTCTTTGCATCCTATCCCTGGTTTGTTTCTGTCAATTCTTTAAACAGCTGCTGGGTTCTGCTCCAGAAGTGGCTGCATTCCAGCAGTAGGGAATGTGACTCCTGACATATGGGAGAGCTAGTGCTGTGTGTCAAGAGCTGTGAAGCTCAGAGATGCAACATATCTAGGGTCAGCTTGTCAATGCTGTGCAGCCCCAGGAGAGGTCCCAGTTTGGACATTCATTTTATTATCTTCACATGCTTCAGCTTGGTTTCTAGCAACAGTTCCTTGTGTTCGTTTCTCGGCCCATAACCAAGTCACTCCCTCAGAAAGTCTCAGCCATTGCCATACACTGAATAGGCTTCACACATGAAATCTCATGCTGAAAATGACCCTCAGTCATCAACTACAAGCAGCACCAGGGAACAGAGCTGCAGAGTGCAGTCCTGGTGTCGAGTATCCAAACAGCTGGGTTGCTCTTTGCTTTCCCCATGCTGCGTTAGGGAGGGTCATGCTGCATTTGCCACGCTGAGTTGGGTCCTCATTTTCAAAATACCTTCTGGGCTTCTCAGGAATCTCCCTCTGGCTCCCTCACCCATTGGCAGGCATTTCCCCACATCCCTCTTCTTTCTCTCTTGTGGTCAGCTGGTGCCAATGCCCTCCACTGAGAAGGACACCTTGATCCTGTCCCTTGTGCCCAGCAGGCTCCAGTGAGTGTGAAGCCTCCTTTTTTTTTTTCTCAGGACAAAAACCGGATGGTGACTGTGCAAGAAGACATCTCTGGGTTTGCTGTATTCATTTTTGTCCTCTGCTGTTTCACAGGCCATCTTCTGAGTTCTTATGGACCAGCAGTGGTCCATGAGCCATCACCTTGGAGAGTCAGCAATAGAGAATATAAACTATGACTCAGTTTCCCACAACCCAATTCCTTTCATGCCAGTACTAACCAGTATCAGTATCAGTATCATGAGCTCTAGAACTCCATACCCTACTCACAAACTGTGGACAGTGATTCTATTGGCATGGAGGAACCTCCTTGGAGGAGGCCAAGAGCATGGCAAGCACAGCAGAGCTGAAGCCACTATATCTATTAGGAGCTTTCCTTTCCCCCACTGGCAGCAGGAGAACATGAGACTGTAGAGCTCCACCCTTTCCAGCTAAGAAGCATCTGCCATAGCCCCTTTTCTTTAGCCACTGCCTCTGCTTCCACTCCCTCCAGAAAAGCTCTTTTCAACAGCTGCCTCCAGGGACCCTCTTCTCAGTCAGTTCTCCAAGCCATTCACTCCAGCCTCACCCATAAAGGTCATCAGTTAAGCCTCAGAAAGTATCATCTGCTTATCCTCAGGAGCTGCATGGCCATTTCCATGGATAAATATCCCCATCCCACTGAAGGTACAACCTATAATCAGGACACTTTGGGCACACTTTGTAACAAACTCTCATGAAAGCTGTTGCTGACCTCAATCACATCCAGCAAAGAGGAGCAAGAGGATCTTCAGCTTGGCCCACAGAACAAGTCCCACTGCCGTTCCCTAGGTGCAGGAGCAGACTTCGTTCAGATGATCCCAATACTAGGACACATACTAGAGAAACAAGCCTCTACAGCAGAGTCAAAACAGAGTTTAAGCTCTGTGCACCTGGAACATGCTCTGAATTTCTGGAAGCCCAACTAGAACCATCTTTCTGATGAAGGAGGTTTGCCATCACCAAGCAGTGGGGTGGTAACCCACAGAAATGATGCGAGGTGGGGACCCAGTTACCCAGAATGAAAGAATATAACTTTTGTTTCTTTCTGTGAGAGCAGGAACAGAGCAGAACAGGACAGCCTGTGAATACTTTAGCCTGTAACAAAGGAAACATTTCTTTGGAGATGAGAGAGAAATTCACATCAAGTAGAGACTGTCGGGATAGCCCAAAGTACAGCTGTAAGCCAGAGGTACAAACATGTTCCCAGTCTTCAGGAACAAGGAAGAGGGCAAAAAAGGCAGGCACAGAACCAGGAGTTGTACATGGATGCTCTGTATTTAGCTATCTACCAACTACAACTAAAGCCCAGTGCAACAAACTTTTGCAGCAGGAAGAGAAAACCTGTGCCTATCCAGAACCATTCCTTCAGAAATTTCTATATATGTCTCTCATCTAGTGAACGAGTGCAGCCTCTTCTCATTATTCTCTTATGTGATACCTCTACAAACTCTGACCCTTGCTTACTTCACTCCCTCCTGTTCATTCCCCTGCAAGATGAGTTACAAAGCCCTAAGCTCCAAAGATAATGCTGTGCCAAGGTAGATAGACATGGCTGTGTCTGAACACAGAATATTTCTGTCTGATTCTCAGCACTGTTGTCACAATATGTCACCGCTTGTGTCAAGATAGGACTTCTAAACGCCTTTATGAAATAGGACAGGGCTTTTGCTCACCCAGGGAAGATGAGGCACAATAGGACCTATCCCAATTGTCTTCCACAGCACCTAAAATATACTTAAAACCCTACTCTGCTGTCAAAATTCAAGGGAGCAGTTGAGAGTTTCTGCTGTCAAGGGTTTTGGTGAACTTGAATACCATGTCTAGGATTTCTGGAAGGGCTGAGGGTTGCATTCAAGGCCCTTATACTTTGCCCTGCTGTCTCAAAACATATGGGAAGGTTATTACCATCTCCGCAACATTGTTATATTCAAGTGACAAGGAGAGGCTTAACTTCAAGATGGCCACATAGCCAAACTGAAGTACCCCTGGTACAAACAGAGACAGAAATTTTAAAATCAGTCAGAATTAGTTGGAAGCTCTTCTGGACTAAAATGCTGGGTGAAGGATTTTGCACTTGCCAAAAAAAAAAAAAAAAAACCAAAACACAAAAGACAACAACAACAACAACTCTCCAAAACAAAGAAAATAAGAAAATGAGCAGTGGCACCTGTGGCATATCTTAAAATTGTCTTTATACTACTAGAGTGTATGCAGATAAAACACAACCCAGTATCATAAACTAGCAACAGAGATTTTGGTGATACAGTTGTGATAATATTAGATCTACATCAAGAGGCTGAAACTACTAAGGAAATGTGTAAATTCAATCTATCAGCACAAACCACAAGCTGCTATCTGTGGTTTCTACAGCAATGATGAAAACGTCACTGCTGGGGTCACTGCTGAATACATGCAAACCCTTGCCAGAAGTAAAGGTGATGCTGTAGAGTGATGCACCCATAGTGGTGTCAGCACTTCACATTTTTCACTCATCCATGAAGTAACATGGCATTTTACACCAAAGGATCAGAAAATCAACTGTGTACAGTTATTGCAGAATCTATGAGAAAACAAACTATAGAGAAATGCTATTCTTGTCATAGAGCCAAATGGCAGCAACTTCTTGCTTGACAGTGCATTCAGTCCTACATCTACAGGATTATTTTCCCGGGCCAGAAAGTTCAAGCATGATATTAGACAACAAGAGATGTTGTGTTTTGTTTGGGTTTTTTTCTTGTACTTAGCCAACACAAGAATATATTGCAGCTTATGCATTGTTTCTCCTGGCTTGACTTTACGCTGGTTTATCAAATTGTGAACTTCACCACCTGCCAGGGTGAGGGAGATGTTTGCACAGACAGATCATCTGATTTATGTTATTGTTTCCTAGATTCATGGATTTCAGGACCACCTATTCCGGTTTCATGGGCAGTACAGACTAGAATTAAGAAGGGTGTAAAATTTCAAAACTGTCACAAGTCGGGCAAGAGCATATCTCTGCAACTGCAAGAAGGTATTACAGAGATCAAAATAGAGAAGATTAATAGGAAGTGATTGCTGCTTGTCCCTCACAATGTTATGCTGAAAGGAGACAGGCTTATAACAAACAAACTGAAGCATTTGGCATAATGCATCATTGAACAGTTCAAGTCTGACACCAGATGTTTAGGAAGAAGAAAGCTTGCATGGACTTAAAATCTGAATGGACAGATTATGGAAAAACAATCCACCAGCATCTCCTAATCACAGATACAGCACCTCTGAGCCACCAGGTGCTGGGAGAGTCACCTTTGAAGCATTATCCTTCCCCAGGCAACCCACTTTTGGACTCTTGTCAGAGAGAGGGTTTGAGGTAACTGGAGTTTTGGTTTTATGTGGCTCAGTCTCTCTTACATGGAAACCCCTGACAGGCCACACTGAATTTTCAGGACTATCCTGAGCCTGAGACGAGTGTTTTCATCCGTGCCTGTAGGCAGCGCATCTGTCAGCATGGTACAAGCTCACACTTTACCGAATCTGGGGCTGCATGTGCTCTAGCAGGCTTGATGCCTGCTACCCCAGGAAGCGGCTGAACAGGCGTGAGGTGGGTTGATCTGGGAGATCTTCATTCTCCCAATCATTCTCAAAACCACACTTCAGAGCAGTGTAGACACAGCTCTGGGGACTAGTGCTCCTCTGTTTGAAGTACAATCCCTGCACATCAGTTGTCTTCTATCCTTGGAAAAAACGTACTTAAGTGTGAAACCAAGAAAGTCTCCCCCTTTGTCCCTGCCAGGAAGCACACCAGAGGGGTGGAATTTGTTTTTCCCATTAGACTTCACACAGCACGACCTTTGCCATCTCCAAGCCAGGTCGGGCTGATTAATGGGCTGTCATCCCAGCACAATGAGGTTCAGAGGGGTGTGGGGTTCCTAGGACATTCTCCTAACAGCTTCTGCAGGAGAATCACTTTTGGATCGCTCTGCACCATTAAGCAAAGAACCTGGAGGTCTTTAATTTATCAGGTGGGAAGTGAGGATAATTACTTTTCAAGCAGCTGATATACCCAACCTGCACTCAGAACGGAAGCAAAGTGGGGAAGTTGGGGGATTCAGACACTGTTTACATTCCGGTGAAACTGGATCTCAGAGCTATACACCAAGCTTGGGAAGGGAGTGTCGGACTGGGATGGAAAGGAGGACAGGCTGTTATATAGAGTGACTGACAGATTAATCTAATAGTCTGGACTCTGAGGCTCCACAGGTGTTCAGACCAGGGGCTGGACCAGCGAAATTTGCAGACAATAAATCCAAAACCTGCATGGGGCTAATTTTGCTATGGACAATGTCAGGTGTGTGATAGGATATGGGTCCCTCCTGCAAGGACCAAAAAGATTGAGTGAATATAGAGAGCATTTGGAAAAATTAATTTCTTGCCTCTTTCTTACTTCTCTCTGATTTTGATTTTACACTTTATTGTCAAGACTATTGTCAAGATCATTACATAAACATAAAGAAAATCAAAGCCCAAAGGAGAATGACACTTTCCCTTCTCCTGAACAGAGGGCTGAAATTGTTTCCTGTCACGACAAGACTGCAGTTACTATTTATTTAACTTTCAGGGGAGGGATTGAAAGCATCAATGTTAGATGATGGTCTTACCCAAGAAAAGCTTGCTTTTTATCTTAGCCTAGGATCCAGGACTTCTCTGAGCTCTTTTCCAAAGGTGGAGCCATGTTTTGACCAGTAACTGGTCTCTGGAACTGGGATGGTCATATGTACACCACCTGGGAAATCATTTGGGACAAGCACAGAAGCTGAAGGATGACAAATTCCTCCCAGCTAGCCAAGTCTGTTTGAGAGGCAGGACCAGTGAGGTTTGCTGCCATGCTCAAGAAGATAACGGTTGGGAAGGAAGCAGCTAAAAAAAGGGAGAATCTAAATGTGTTTTTAAATTCCCAGGAAAAAAGCTTGGGAGCTGTTATCTTTAGCAAGTAGGCAGATCTCTGTAGAAGCACAAATCCTTTATCTGAGAGGAAAAGTGACTGAAATCTTTCTGTGAGTGATGATGGTGAGCCTAGCATACAGTCTCTCCTCCCATCCAATGCAACCAGAAAACACAGAAGACTCATTTTTTTTGAGACCTGGAGGCTCCCTGTGTGCCATCTCTCCCTTGGATATGGAGGGCTATCACTGAGCAACAGTCCTTTCCCCTGCTCTGTGCCATCCCACAGGAGTCATGTAAATGTCATACCTCTTTCAGCCTTTAGGTGAAACCAACTCATCAATGATATCTTAATAATATTTAACAGATGCATGTGCCTCTCCTGGGCTTAATAAATACATTCTGGGCTCATCTCCTGTACCTCTTCAAACCACTAGTTAAAAGAACAGAAGGGAGGGTTGCGGGGGGGGAATAACCCCAGATGCAGTGCAGTACCCAGCGGGATGAAGCCTGGTTCTCAGGGACTTCTTCAAGCTGAAACCCCCCATGAGTGAAATATGTCTCACTTGAAGCAAGAGATAAAGAAGTGGTGATCTCTCAGCTGCTAAAATGCATCAGCACCAAGCAAGGAGGGGGAGAAGCAGTCCCTGGGGAACCGATGGGGATTGTTCAGCAGCACAGGCAGCAGCACTAGCAGCAAAGGCATTTATGGAGGCCATTAATCCCTGTGTTTCTAGATATGGGCAGCCCATCAGCTGGGATCAGGAAAGAGTTTTCTCCCCTGCATCATGCAGTTCTGGTGCCAAAGGCCTGAATTATGCTGCTGAGTAGTGTAGGGGAAAAGGGGTCTGTCTTTTGAAATATCCAGTGTTGGCTTGCCATCAAAAACAGTATAACAGGCTGCATGGAGCATCAGACTGGGATCTCCAAGTCTTAAAGCAGCAGCATGGTTGCAGGTGGCTGCAAGACAGTTGTATCTAAGCACATTTCATTTGTGTTTCCAGCACCCTGGGAGGAAAGACAGGATGTTATCATTATTCCTTTCTCTGGAGTGCAAGCAGAGGTCCACAGAGACCACAGGAGGCCCCTGAATACCAAGGAAGTCCCCTAATTTGTAGCCTTTCCCCCCTCCTTTCCCCATGGTGGTGGAAGGAATTCCTAATCCATGAGAAGGACTGGGATACAGGTGCTCCTTTCACCTGTTTCCCTTTCTCTTTCATGACTGCCCTGTGCCCCAAGTGTTGTATTATACATGAGATCTTTAGGCAGAGGATCATGGTTTTGCTCTGTGCTTCTACACTGCCTAGCAGCTAAAGCCATTCCACATGCAGAGTTCAGAGGCACTAGCTCAACAGTACTAGAAATAATAAAGCACCACAAGCACAGTGTAGTTGCAGTGAAGAAACTTAACCACACATGAGCAGGGGGAATTCAGCTTTCTGGTGGAAATAAAAGGGTAAAGCAAAGCTCTTAAGACTAATGAAATTTTCCTAGCTGTCATCAGGGCTGCAGAAAAAAATGATATTTTCCTGTTGATTTTGCTACTTCCTCAAGCCAGTAATTCTTTCTTTCACTTGCTTTAAGCTCTCACACGTTATTCTAGTAATGTCAGAGGCTGCAAGGATACCCCTCTGTATACTGGAGACATTTTGACAAGGTCCATTTAGACACAGGAAACATCTCTCTATTTTTTATGGGCAAACTGTCAATTCCTTTGGAATTGATAGAAATTTGTATGGAGAGAAAGTCAATTCCTGGTACAATAGTACTTAGACAGCCATTTTTAACTTCCTCAGTTTTTCTTCTTAGTTAACATTAAACTGTCATGTTTCAGATGATTAGAAAGAGATAGGCGCCTCCCCCCCACACCCCCCTCCAGTTTGTTAGCCTGTGAATTTAACTGAATCATAAACTGCATCTGATAAAATGGGATTCTGACTTAGTACATGAATCTTCCAGGAACATTAACACTCATCACAGATCATCATTATGATACATGAAGCTTTGGAGATTCAGCTCACTAAATCACCCATTATCTCTATATTATCTCAGCCATTTACAGTTCCTCACTAGCTGGGTAAGGCTGGAGATAACTCTTGGCCCTTTACTTTCTGAATGGAGCAGCCACCTGGTCAAGGCAGAAGAAAGGTGACCTCCACAAAGACATTGAGAACAGGCATTAGAAGGGCAAAATGGCATTGGACAAGACAAAGACTCTCTGTAAAAAATTGTGCAAAAGATTTCTAGCTTAGTCAAGAGATTTGAGCAAGCAGATGGTTTGTCTGCAGCACTACCAAGTCAGTTGAAATGGTTTCATGGCTGTGAACATCTCAGAGGAACCTGCTTGCAACACCCACCATGGTACATATGCTTAAATAACACCATTTGACCTGACAACTACACAAACAGAATCCCCTTTAGAGGACTGTCTTGTAGCACCTGTCAAAGATCCTCCTGATCCTCTTAACGCAAAGTCTAAGTGAAGATATGAGGAATCTAACACCACACCCACATGCTATCTAACCCCACAGAGAAAACACAGGCAAAGTGAAATCCTTCCCAATCTGTCACCCACAATCAACCTGCCAGAAAGCAGCACATATCTGTAAATACGCTGTGGAAAGGAAAATGCATTGTTACTACACATAAAAACATGCTTCCATTAGGAGAGAGGACAGAAATGTGTTCAGGCTAGCCAGCAGCAAGAGGGTCTTCAAAGTACATGCTTCCTAAGAGTCCTCAGTCCTTTCCACTGTAAGCGTTCAGCATGGCTTGAATCAACATTGCCAGTGCAAAAACTGTTCTTCATCAATGGCACAATGTTAAGCTGAGCCTATGCTTTGCCTTGCCTTTCTATGGGGATGGACATCATTCATCAGCTGCTAGGATCATGATCTAATTCTCTGGAAGTCAGCAATGAGGTTACTGGGGGCAGTTCATTGGTGTGAGAGTTCTACATTCATCACTGGGTGAAAGTGGATTTTTTCAATAGAACATGTCTTTTCCAACCTTTCGATTCCCTGTGTAAGTGCTGTTTGGATTACAGCAGTAGAGTTTTACAATCCCACTCTGAACCTCTTTGTCTCCAGCTCCATCAGTTTAATTAACAAATGATGAGATTAAGAGTCCAGGGTTTTTTTCCTAGCTATGTCCAGGGTCTAGCACAGCAGGGCTTTGCTGATCACAAGAGCTTCAAAGTGTTATGTGAGTTAAAAACACTGCAATACTGTACCAAGTCAGTGATTGTTCTTGGGAATGGCCTGGGTATTTTCAGGCTGGGATGTTGCTTACAATGCGGAGCCTAAGTAGAGTATCTACATGCAAGCCATGGGTCTAAGCTCCCACATAATCACTAGAAATACAATGAGTACTGTCAATACATGATCTGAGAGCTGGCCAGGTGACCAAATTTAGGTGTCTATCTGTTTATAAAACATACAGATATGTATGTGAATATGTGATATGTATGTTAGTGAAAAGAAAGAGAAGATATGATGTCTAGGATATCTCACAGATCTTTATAACAAAAATATTGGCTAGACAGAGAGGTGGTAGCAGAATAATTCTTTCCCACAAAAGAGGTGTTTCATCTGAGATAGAAGATGAGGTACTGTCATGCAAATTAGGGAAAGATGAGACATCCTGGGATAAAAGAACTTTGCCCATGTATTTGGCCTTTCCTACAATGCACCTCAAAAATCAGCTGTATTGTTGACCTGATCAGGCAGAGTTCACTGTAGGGCAGTTCATTCTTAGCAGAGGATGTTAAGTCTCTGATCTGAATTAACCAGTAGTGGAAAGAGTGGAGAGAGAGAACCACAGTAAGGACTGTTTGTAGGCATCTGTATGATATATGCCAAGGAAGAGGTGGAAGAGGTTGCTCAGTCCAGATCGGAGACATCTCCATCACCAAAGCTACCAGACCAAGCCTTCAAGTTCAGCCTAGGAAGGTGATCTACCCTTCCTTTCTCGAGACTCCCTACTGCAATGGGGGAAAGCCATTTCCTTTTTGAGTCTCTTTGCCTGGTCTATGAATTAAGACCCATCTCTCCAGGGATATCAATCTGGAATGAATCTGACATATTTCTCCGGTGTTGCAGTTGGCCCATGGGAATTGCTGTCCTCCCAAATAAGATCAGAGGTCCATCTACCCCATCTGCCTGTCTCTGAGAACAGACAACACCAGATGCTGGAGGTGAAGCTGCAGGAAACCCCTCTAGTCAGGAGTTATAGGATATCCTACCTAGGGAGACATTTTCCTTCAAAACTCCTGTTGCTGAATGTTAACGAATGGGCTGGAACGTGAGGTTTCTGCCTTCTGTAACAATACGTGCCTGTGAGCAAACACAAGAAGTTGCTATTTATGGGTTACTCTCCCTCAGCTGAGCTGCTGTAAATAACCATATATGCCAATGGCCTCCTCCTGCTGAGAGAGAAAACGTGTTAGCTTAAAACTCAATGAACTCCTAGTTCAACTCTGGCTCTTCCTAAAGAAATAAACTGTAATAAAATAAGAGTTTGGCTCATGTTTGATCAGGTCCATCCATCTGAACACACCCCACTGTTCCTGAATCAAGTATGCATTGAACAAGATCATACTGGAATTGCACAGCAAGTGAAACTGGGAGATCTGGCTATGTTAGGTACAGCGCTTTCACAACAGAGCATAAATCTTCTCTGAGAGCAGGACAAAGGGAAGGTAAAAAGGAGAGGAAAAACAAGGTGCTGCTCTTATCTTCTGTAAAGGACCCAGACAGAAAAGGCAATCTTGAAGTCTTGACACGATGTGCTTAGATTTATATTTTTGTTTTACAGAGTGAAAAAAAATAGTAAAAGCCTTACATTCCACAGCAGCAAGTCAGGACAAAGATGAGACTGAAACCATGTCTGCAGGAGGAGAAACTGAAAAGATGCAAGACAGTTACCAAGAGAGAAAAGGAGCCAGCACTGTGGGGGTGTAAGCTATACCTCCAGGGCTGACTACTGCAAGACTGAAAGTAACCTTCCAGTAAAGGCCTGGTCCACAAAGCAATGGGGACTGCTTGAATCCATGGGCTCCCACTGATTAATTCCTTGCTCTGTGGAGTTCAGCACTGAATGACGTGTTTGACTGTTTATATCTAATACAGAATATTAAGTGGTGGAAATCTTGTCAGCAGCAGTGAAAGCAATGGCCAGAGTTTAAGAGGGAGAAGTGTTACATATACCTGTTATCACAGTGCTGTTGGATTTGATCACGATTTTCTACTTGTGCCAGTTTTGGTCAGGCAAAACCAAACACAACTCTGTGGATTTTCAGATCCCAGCAAGTATCCTGTCCTTGGCACTGCTGGATGGAGTCAGGCTAACCTAGCTAGCAGGTAATGAGTAGCTAAGCAGGTCATTTGGCAGCCAGGATGGCTGATGAATCCCAGGTTCCTATGGCTTTGTGCCTTGTGAGTCATTCCCCATCCTGATTAGCTCCTGTTAGAAAAGGCTGAGTGTATGCCCTGGCTTTCCCTGGACATAGGCTGTGGAGGTGTTTTCCTCCTTTGACCAGCTCCTGTTCTCATAATATGATCTAATATACGAGGTGGTGTTATAGGGGAAGAAAGATAAGACCACACAGTGTTGTCTTGTTGCTTTAGGAACCAGAGTGAACCAGAGTGAACCAGAGTGAACCAGAGTGAACCAGAGTGAACAGCCTTCCCTGAAATGACTGCCTCTGAGACCACACTCCTGGTCTGCATCTGAGACAGAGTCAACTCTACCAACCCTTGCCAGACAAACTCCCTGTACTACTCTTAGGACTCCTGAACTTAACAGATGTCCATCCTTTTCCAGCAGCTTGTAAGGTTTCAGTGTTATTGTGCTTGCCTTGGGAAGAAAACATAAGCCTGGACTGGATAAGACCCTGAGCAGCCTGACCTAAGCTTGAAGTTAGCCCTGATTTGAGCAGCAGTTCGGATTAAAAACCTCCTGAAGTGCCTTTCAACCTACACTGTCCTAACCTAAATTATGCCCCTCCAAGGGGACAACCACCCCTGGAGATGTGCCACAATGCTCCTGCTGATGGGTGAAATCAGGCAGTAATATGCTGAACCTCCACAGCAACACACTGGTTTGATTTCTTAAAGACAGCTGCCTCCAGCAAAGGTGGAAAAGGCAATCTCCATTTGTTTGGTTTATTTAATCCTTCCCGAATTTCTGCCAATCAACACAAAAGAGCTTCTCTCAACAGAAAAAAAAAAAAGGGGGGGGGGGGGGGGATGGAGATGAGAAGAGAGGGGAAAGAAGGGAAGGGAGGGAAGAAGGAAAGGAAAGAAGGAAAGGAAAGGAAAGGAAAGGAAAGGAAAGGAAAGGAAAGGAAAGGAAAGGAAAGGA
>JAAGNO010020657.1:18710-41400 GCA_033439905.1 Ceryle rudis | reverse complement strand
GGAAAGGAAAGGAAAGGAAAGGAAAGGAAAGGAAAGGAAAGGAAAGGAAAGGAAAGGAAAGGAAAGGAGAAAGGAAAAAGGCAAAAGGAAAGAAGAAAAAAAAAAAAAGCAAGGCCCTCATTCAAGAAGCTAACCATCCTGCCATCCCAATACTTGAAGGTCCCGAGGGCTACCTTGTATCTCATTTCTCTCCTTGCCTTCCAGATTCTGAATTTCTCTTCCCCTCCCCAATTACAATAGTCCAGTCTTTGAGCCAGTCCTGGCACCTCTCCCCCTCTTGTGCAATGTTTGCCAACTACATGATCCCCTCTCCAGTAAGAAGCTTCTCCTGTTGTAATGAAAGCTGATGGCAAACAGGGACCAAGGTTCTTTTTCTGCAGAAATGCACACACCTCACAGATTCCTACATGCTTCTTGCTGTTGGCCATAATAAACTCTCCTGGCAGTCATAAGCAGAATTAATGCATGTTTGAGTCCCCAGCTGGGGGGGCTGATGGCACAGCAGATAAAACAAAAATTACTATTGTATTTCCAAAACAGCACCAGGGGAGATGTCTTTCCATGTGACACCACATCGCAAGAAATCAGATGGATTTTTGCTAATGTGAAGCTTCAGGGGATTCTTGTGTGAAGGAGAGAGGCAATGGCTTTCTACAGCTCTGCATCTGAGTCATTCCCAATTGTCCATGCCCTCATACATATCAAAGGCTAAATCTGGCAAAATATGGGCATTCAGGAAGGAGATATTTCCAGGATAAGATCTAATAGGTATCATCTCTGAGAACAAAACATTGCAGGATACCACAGCACAGAGCTTATTAGGTAAGTTCAGTGGGGTCAAAGATTGCTTTATGTCCTGGGTACTCGTGGCCAAGTTGACAAGAGGATGTGTCTTCCTCTTCCTTTCCCTTCTCCTTCCAGGTTGGAGAATGGACAAGGCTCCCACAACAACGTTCCTTCCAAGAGATCCCACACAGATTTTTAATAGCAGCCCTTTCCTCCCTGCTGGATACCTGCTATCTCATGCTGGTGAAAGACGGTGTCTATTTAAAGAAAGGCTCAACTTTATACAGCAGATTAACCCAAGGAGTCAGAAGTACTTCCACCGGCCAAAAGAAGAGGAGGTCTTTGGGATGAGCAGTCAGGAATTAGGTAAAGGCAACCGAAGCCTTTCCTGCAACTATTTTCCATGATGTTTTTAGTGACAAAGAAGCTCCATGTCCCTTTGCTGTGTATTGGTATGTGCCTCTAAGGTGAAGATCCATCTCTCTTTCTCAGCCACTGCATCAACAGCTGAGTCTGTACTAGGAGGCTGTATCAAGCCAAATTGCAGAGCTCTCAGTGCTGCATGAGGTTCTGAGCACTCATCTGGATGAACTAGGTGCAGAAAAACTATAAACTGAGCACAGAGTTTTTGGAGATACCTCCTCTTCAGTATCAGCATGAAGACTTCACTGCTTTCCTTGCAGTATACACTGGAAACATTTGTTCAGTCTGGGATGCTCAGGACATTTGCATTGCCATATAGATACTGTACTACAAGACTCTTTGGAGACAGTATCTTCTCTTTTGCAAACCACTAAATTTGTGATGTGTGGATCTACAGTATAGTCCAGACAGAGAGATTTAGCACTCTTCCCTCTAGTAGATTTTGGAGAAGTAACAGCAAAGCATCATCACATATCCACGGTCTAAATGAGTTGTGCACTGAGTAGACCTCTGAGAGACTATCTTTACACTGAAGGCATTATAACAGTATAGAAAGGATAATGCCCTGCCATAGGAACAGTGGTGAGGCCAGGTCTCCAGTGAGGTCCCTGGATGAGTCAGGAACTGGACAACTCCTTTTCATCTCTTTCCAAGTCTATTCATCCCTCTTATGACTTGAAATTGCCACTTCTGTTGAAGCTTTTTCAGCAAAACTTCAGCATTCAAAGCCCTGTCTCCTTAAACACCACAGTGTCCCCACAGGATGAAAGTCAGTCCCACACAAATGGCGAGTACCATGGGGATTAATATCTCTGTCTTCTCTAACTGGCCTCTGGAAGGGAAAACAATGTTTGCTTTACAGGGAATTAAGAAGAGGTTTGCAATGAACATAGAAGATAATTAGTGAGCTTTTTCTCTATGCACAGCAGTGTCACTGAAATCAAGACGTATCACATGAGGACTTGGACCCAAAAGAAGTAGGAAGCATAAAACAGTTTTCCTGTTGGAATCAGTTTTCCCATCTCTCTGTTTTACTGGTTTGGCTGGGAGAGGAGAACATGAGACACAAGTGATGTGCCTATAGCCATAGAGCAACTCAGCTCCAGATCTGAGACTACAAATGCCCCTTCTTCTTTTAGCCTCTTGCTTTATTCAATCAAAAGCACATCATACCCTCAGGCTGCTGACAGTTCCTCAGCAGCCAAGTTCCAGTTTATTCGTATAGACTTTTATGGCTACATATATCAACCTGAGACAATTTAATCTCTAAGTATCATCAAGTTTATTCTTTCTGATCTGACAAATCCAGCCTCTTCTTTTCTTTTCAACAATCTTTGTGGTTAATCTTTTGCCCGTTGCAATGTTGTTGCTCTGCAACTGTAGCAGGTGAGGGAACTTAGCTGCTGACTCTGCAAATATTGTTCTTAATCCTTATTTGATGGCTTTTCATCTGTAATGATAGCAAAACAACGACCTTGTTCCACCAAGTGAGTTACCTGAGCTTGGATAGTTAAACCAAAAAAAATTACACACAGCAAAACGCTACAGCAAGTACCTTAAGTCACAGCAAGCAAGAGAAAGTCACTTTTTTCACATCAGCATCCAACCAGAGAGCTTATGGCCAGCTGGTCAGCTGAATTCCCTTCTCTTCCATGACCCAGTTCCCTCCTATCACTTTTGAATCAGAGGCATCCTTCAGAACTTGGCAAGAGGAGGGGTGCAAGATTCTTGGTCCAATCCCATCTGATGGACCAACAGTTCGTTCTTCCCTCTGTAGGCCCCAATCCAGTAAAGCCCTTAAGCACGTGCAAAAACCCCCTTGACTTCAGTGGAATTTCTCACTGGCTTAATGCTAAGCATATGGTTGCGTTCATACCAGTGCCTCAGCCTGTTTCTCCAATGGCTGTGTAACATGCCCATGACCTGGTAAGCAGCTGACACATTCCACCCGGCAGCAGTTCTCCACTCCGCAAAGTGATTTCTGTATCCAGAGAGTGGGAGGTCCTTCAGCATAAGAAACGCCTAATCACTAAATATCCTTTAATTTATTTCTTACCTTTGTGCCCAGCCCTCAGCAATATATTAAGTTGTCAGGTGGGCAGGGACAGAGGAAAAAATCCCTGCTTAGTTTGCTTCTTATCATCACTGAAACAGGCTGCTAAAAGTAGAGGGAGCATGAATTAGGCTCCAGAAGGTGTACTACATGCAAGGATCATAGAATCATAGAATGGTTCGTGTTGGAATGGACCTTTAAAGGTCATCTAGTCCAACCCCCATGCAGTGAGCAGGGACATATTTTAGATCTGGTAGCTCAAAGACCCATCCAACCTGATCTTGAATGTTTCCAGGGATGGGGCATCTACCACCTCTCTGGGCAACCTGTTCCAGTGTTTCACCACCCTCAGTGTAAAAATGTCTTCCTATATCTAGTCTAAATCTACCTTCTTTTAATTTAAAAGCATTACCCTTGTCCTATCACAACAAGCCCTGCTAAAAAGTTTGTCCCCGTCATTCTTTTAAGTCCCCTTTAAGTACTAAAAGGCCACAATGAGATCTCCCCAGAGTCTTCTCTTCTCCAGCTTGCACAACCTCAACTCTCTCAGCCTTTCTTTATAAGAAAGGGAGGGAGAGGCTTAACACCTTCAGGAAAAAAGTACTGAGTTTAAAGAGATCTGGGAGCAGGCAGGAATCTGCCCATAGGAGACTTGCCTGAGAGGTGAGAAAATTCCCTCAGCAGATGACAAACTCGTGGCCAACACTTCACACCCCCTTGCTCCTTTCTTTTAACAGAAACATCCTTTCTCATCTCCTCTCCCATGGCTGTGGTAGACATAGAAACACCATAGCTTGGAGGCCAGCTACAGAGATGCCTGAGGAAGCATTGCACAGAAATGGCACCTGGTACAGGAAGGATGGGGCAGTATTCAGAACTTGCTACAGAGAAAAACGCTGAAAATTTCTTCTAGGAACACATTATTTTAAAAGTTGGTCCACCTACAACTTAAGCCCATGTCTTGTGTCACATTTCTAGCTCCATCTCACCAATGCAAACACACTGAAGAGGATTTTTAGAAACCAAGAGTACAAGATTTGTTCAAAAGTTTCCCATGGGAGCAAGCTGAACCTGGCCAACTTCTATTGATCTTTCACCTGTTCCTGTGCCAGAGGACCTAGTAAAAGACACTGACTTTTTGTTGCCTTTGTTTGTTGACCTCACTGGATTTTACTGCTACAGTTTTGCTGCCCCAGACATGTGTGTGTTTTGGCAGAGGGTGAATAACTTCAGAAATGTTGACATCTGCCCCATGTTTCCTTAGGGAGGGGTGGAGTTCATGGGGGAACTTTACTTTTGGAAAGCTGTGGGGAGAAAGTTGTTGACTGAGACACAAATGACTCAACAAAGAAAAAGCTTGAGTTAGAAATGTGAGGTATACCAAATTCTTCATCTTGCTAGAAGGGCTACAGTAACTGAAGAGATAAGAAACCAGGTAAACTTGTACAGCCCATTCCCACCTTCCTTCTATTTGCTTTGCAATATTCAAGTTTAAAGTACTTGAGAGCTTTGTGTTGCAAGAACAGTCACCAGGCTTCAATTCTTCAAAGCCTTTCTAACTTCCCACTAACCAGTTCATCTGAAAATTATTTCTCCTTGTGAAGAAACATCTGTCATTGGCCAGAATTGGCAAAGAGGTGACATGATAATGGGGGGAAGACCCCACTTTCTACAGTGCTTCTACAGACCCAGAAAGCAGAGGTCTTGAAAGAAAAGGACAGGAGTAGGACAGAAAATTTTCCCTTAATCTTCTCCTTCCTATAGTCACAGAAATTTGTGTGATGCCTTTAATTAAATAAAACCTTCTTGACGGAAATCAAAACTAAATCAGGTTTATAAAAAGCCCTGATCTTGGCCAGGATCAGATTCCAGATATGTTATTCTGATGCTTCTTCCACTTTTTTCCCAATCCACAAACTAGAGAGGAAAAAGCCCATGTTGGGTCTCCAGATGCAACTCTCCCACACCCTACTCTTCTAGATAAATAGACAGATACAACAGTTGTCTTTATGTCATTACATCCTTAAGCAGTTAGCATCCCCCTAGAATGTGAGGTCTTATCCATCCATCTTTCAAAAATGCCATGCTACTTTTTGTTCAGGTCTCGGCATAGTCAGCCCAAAGTTCCATGTGTTGTTAGAAGGGACACTGAGCAGGACTGAGCTACTGCTTGAGTAGATATCCATGGGAAATTTGTACTTCAGATCCCATCTCAAGGTACTAAATTAAGACTTTCCAGCTGAAGACTTTAGTATATAAAATTTGACAATACAAAGTAGGTGTTTGCCCTGTGTAGGTTACTGGCCACAGCTCACATGATGGACTGAAAGTTGCTGAGAGAAGGGTAGGTGTGACTGTTTCTGAAACAAATGTGTGTCTGACTTGGTGAGAATATAGCATTTTTTCTGCAGTATAAAAGGATATAAAAGAATATTTTGCCATATTCTCTGCACCAGGATGGAAATACATGGAAATAAAACCAAATGGAAATCGCCAGCTGGTCACAGCTGACAAAGAAAATTTTTAAGTAGAAAAATTGTTCGCTTGGTTTTTTCATTCCTTATTTCTTCAAATAAAACCAAATTGAGAGCATGCAATGACTAGTGGAAGATTCAAAAGTGTAATGTTGACATTCATAAGATTCCCATTCTCTGGAAGTAATGTTTTCATCTGTCCCACTTACAAAATGGATTAACCAGGAGTAACACAGTGTGCCTCCTGGTAAAAGATCTAAGACAAACATCCTTAGACTTAATGACTTGACCTTAAATTAGTCTCCCAGGAGGAAAAAAAAGAAACCACTGGTCCCATTTTCTAAAACATTCCAAACTAAAATAATCATATAGCTGTGATAATTAATGATTCATCCTTTCAGTGGACAGAGAGAACAGATTAATAGCTTTATTACATCTCTACTTTGATATCTGTAATTTCATAAACATGGCACTCATGTTGAGTGTTCATCAAAGTAAATAACGCATTTTGAAATCATGTAGAAAAATGGATAAGTGTTCTATGACCACAGGTCTGCAGGGGATGACAGAAAGCAGCTTGCTTTCAAGGGCTAACTACATATAACAGAAGTTCAAATGATGCACGAGAGATTTACTTGGTGACTGCGGCTTTTTCTCTTAGCAAATGGTCATGATCAAGATTTCAGTATTCTCAGAAGTGTTCAGTATGGGGGAATTGTGAATTTCTTAAGTAAGCAGTTTGTGTTCCACAAATTGTTACTATCTCAAACTGGTTGACACTACCAATAGTTTTTAACTGTTTGGCTAGTCTGACATTAGTGGATGCGAAACCTCATGAATTTTGCAAGTCTGAAATGTAAATAAATAAATAAATAAATAGATGGAGGTGACTTTATTTTGCTCCCATTACTATCTAACGTAAACATTCACTTTAGAAAGGAGAAACAGATCCTCAAGAGGCTCCAATCCTTCACCTTTGACTATAGTATGAGCTTAGAGCACTAAAGCGTACACTTATTTATAGCTTAGGATGAAGTGCTGAGAAAGAAAAAAAAAAAAATCCATCTCTCATTTCATCCTACGTTGCATTTTCTCACTCCAAGTCATAAGTGGATTTGCACTGAAAGAAGTTTTTATTTTGTGGCCGTCGTCAAACATGATTGACCCTAACAAATTTGACATCTCTGCAGAGCACCTTTCCAAGAAAAGCTGAGCCTCCACAACTCTCGGGATGATCCTCAGCACCTTGCCATAATGGCACCTTCACTAGGTGGTGTTCTTGCTGTCAGCAGTGTTGCATTTCAGAGGCATGTCCATTTCCACATGCAGAAATGCAAGTAGTTGGTGCACACAATGCATATTAAGTCCACCTCCAAATCAGCATACACATGCAGA
The DNA here is from genome assembly GCA_033439905.1 of Ceryle rudis. NCBI lineage: Eukaryota > Metazoa > Chordata > Aves > Coraciiformes > Cerylidae > Ceryle > Ceryle rudis. The sequence continues at coordinate 34,269 of JAAGNO010020657.1, read as the reverse complement.
ACGCAACGCTGATTTATCATTTACTAATTATTGTGCAGATTCATATAATGGAGGAGAAAAAAATCCTCTTTTTATTCTGTGACTAATTAGCCAAGAGTCATGAGGAATGAGAAATGTAATCCAGACCCTACCACCAAAGCAAGAAGAGTGAAATTCTGGAACAAATGGCCTGGAAATTTTGTGAAATCTCCACCCCTGGGGGATTTTAAGAGGAGCCCAGGCAAAGAGTGCTTTCAGTTGAGTTGCCATTGTCTTGGGGAAGGTCAGTGCAGTGAAATGCCTCTCAGGATCCCTTCCACCTGTTTTCTGTGGCTCTAAAAATGCCCTTTTTTCTGAAACTTTTGAGGTGTATTTGAACATAACAGCTGCCACACACCAAGGTGTTCTGGAAGTGAGCAGCACATCAAGTAGCCACTTTCTTGATAGATTACTTTGCCCAGCTAGAAAGCTGAATGATTTTCTGGTGACCAAAACACAGATATTATCATGAAGGGAGCAGCAAAATCCACCACAGGTAGGGCTTCTGGCTACTGAAGCACTCCTTGGAGTTAATATCTACAGAATAGATATGGTGTGCTAGGATGCAAGTTTTGATGGGGATGCATCCCTGGGGGTGTCTTCATACTTCCTTCAAAAGCCCAGAGCAGCAGAGCCTCCACTGACACCTGTCCCAGCCCCAGCCTGGGGAAGACACATCAGCAGGGTGAACGTCACCTCTGTGCCTAGCAGCTAGAAATGCTGAGGCACCACAAGGCTGCTTTACTAAATACCCTGGCCCAAGTCTGATTAAGGAAGAGCTCATTTCTCCTGTAGAACAGCATGCTGGATCTCCCTGGCTTACAGCAGCAATGTTAACAACAGCAGTACCAGAGGAGACCCTCAGCCCCAAGTCTGAGCTGCTATCTCAAAGTCTCCCAGCACACCCCTTCCGGGTCAGGCCAGAAGTGGGGGAACAGACGCTCTCCTTTTGTCCACCACTGCTGCTAATAGGGCTTCTCTCCAGCACAGGTTACAAAAAGCAGCCTCTCGCCCAACCTGCCTGGCTTTCAGCAGTGCAGCCCCTCGAAGTTCAGCCATAAACCCCAGCATCCCCCAGCCAAGCAGAGAAGAGGGATGTTTTGAAATGTCTCTTCACCGTTGACTCCTTGTTTCCAATACAGAGTTCAGGTCGCAGCAGACTCACTTGTTTGCTTATATTTAAAAGGAGCGGGTGGAAGGGAGGAAAGAAAGATGAGATGCGACAGGAAATGCGCATTTTGCTTTCAGGCAGAGCAAGAGCACCCTCTACAGCTTACTGCTCAGAGCACAGGCAAGCTGAGAAAAGGAGAGTGGATTGCCTCCAGGCGCGTCTTTCTGAGAGAGAGGAAGGGATGAAAAGAGGCAAAGCACCCACTTACCCTCAGGTCGCAGGTATTTCCTGGCTCCTCATGGCCTTTACACCCTTTGCAGTGCTCTCACAGCTGTTAAGCAGAGCAGCTTTGCCTGCCCAAGTCTCATGAGGCTTGCAAGTGTCTCCACAGCCAGAGGATCTGGGGTTCATAGGAGTGTGAAGGTCACTTTGGTTCGTTGCAGTTCTGATCTAGAAAGGTACCAGTTTCAAGGGCTCTTCAACTATTGCAGAATTTCCAGACATAAGTGTCAGAGCACCACAAGGTGGGCTCTCATACACCAAGAGGATCAGAAAATCCCAGGGTTGTCTTGGATGTCATGAGACTTCACAAAAATGCAAAATCATGTTTCATTTATTTATTGAACTCTGTGTGTGTTTTGTCATTCACTTGGGTTTTTCTTCCCTATTGCAAAAGTTAGAAGTTTGTTCTCAGAAAATGAAAGCAAAGAGCCCTGTCATATAAAGATCACATGAATCACAGAGCTACAGCTTCATGGCAACAACCAAAAACTGTTAGATTGAGGAAGGAGGAACACAATTAGTCTCTACCCACCCCTTCCCATCTTCACTTACAAATATAGTTTTGTATCCTGCTTGTATTAAAGATACAGAATGTGCATGGTTTTCCATTTTCCAACAGGAAAGAGGTAAAATGACACTTTCCAAAACTTGAGTTCCAGCTCCTTACTATGAAAGGACCAAAGTAATTTTGACATTTTTTTCAAGGACACTCATTCAGTCATCATCTCTGTGATCAGCTACATGTCACTAGAGCCATGTTCCTTGTCAGCAAACGTCAGCATCTTGTTGCACCTAGTGACTTGTACAGAAGTCCCATAGAAGTCAATAAGCTATTTCTTGTGAGATTTTTGTATTATTTCAGATCTATTTTGGAGGGGCAGGCAGGCTAATGACATAATAACCAGGAAACCATTCTGTGGCTTTCCAGAGCTAGGATTTGATCCAGTTTTTCCTCTCTCATCATAATAGACTTTTGCAAATGGACTTATTTTCCCTGGACTTTTCTTCAGCAGAAATATAAGCTGAATTTTGCTGAGAGCTGGGCTCATTTGGCTTCTTTGGAGATCTGAACCATATTATAATAACTAGAAATGACACAGCTGCACCCAGGGACTCCAAAGCTCCTAAATTCTGGAATTCAGATCCAGCTCATGAGTTGGCTCATCTCACGTCCAAAATTATGAACAACCCTTTCTTGCTCCCAGTTGAAAGGATAGGTTCACTTGAAAATAGACCAGATTCATTAGGTCCTGGTGTTTTTCCTCCTGCATATCAGCAAACCCAAACTGCTGGCATCTGTCTTCCCTCCCAGCTGCTGGATCTCAGTATGTGCTGAAAGGTCCAAGTGACTCCTTTTTTCACCTTGTCTCTACACATGCAATTTGCCTTCATGAGAGGTCTTGGAAAGATAGACTATGCTCCCTGAAGCACAGTTACACCTGAAAGAGACCCTGTGCTAGTGGCATGATACGAGTGCATCTACAGAACACAGCAACATCACTACATCCTCTTGAAGCCAGGAACTTCAACCATGCCCTGTAGGTGTTCTTGCTCCTCTCCCAGAGCAGTCCCCAGAAATGCAGAAGTCAAGCCGGAAGGAACAGAGAAGATAACCTGAAGGCAGTCTTCTGCTTGCTCAGGCAAAAGCAGCAGGTTTTCTGAAGGGACAAATGCCTGGTGCTACTGGGAAAATCAGGAGGCTGCCACCCTTTTAGGTGCTACATAAAAAACATCCTATGATTTTTTAGTGCTGTAGAGAGCCTGGAGCTGTTTCATTCGAGCCAGGTTTATAGGTGCCCTGCTCATCTCTTGCACATAACAGCTAGCTGTTCATCCCCAGTTAGTTTTCTATGCAACTTATGCCTTAAGCAGGTGCTTTGTCATAGCTCAGGCCAGATAAAACTTCCCATCCTAATACAGATCAGCCCAGACAATCCAAGCAAAATGCCCCTCTTAAACCACAGGGATCTGACTTCTCTTTTGATTTAAATTCTGTGTTCTTTTTGCATAATGCCTCATTTTGCATTTCAAAAGCCAGGTTTCCTAGCCTTTCTTCTTGCAGGTAATTAGCTGGAGAAATGCCAATATGTCCCAGTGTCTTTTTCAAGTCCCACCAGGAGTTATAATACTCCTGGATCCAGCTTTCTGTATCTCCTCATTGAAGTCAAAGGCAGCCTCAGCAGCTGACCTTAAACACTTCATAAGACAAGTTCTTCCTGATGCAAGCTTTAAATTCTTAAATGGGAGCTCGTGCATTTGGTGATGCTCTACCCACAGTTAGGTGGAGAAGGCCTTTCAAGGAAAGCCATAGAATCCCAACACCACCATCCACTGGTCAAGGTGAGACATCAGTCTTGAATGCTTACCCACATCTGCAAACATCCAGCATCCTTCATCTGAATTTCAGCATGTACCTACAAATAGGCCTGAGATTATGGTGTTGCCTGTATGGCCTCAGAGGCATCTGCTGGAGTCAGAACGCAGCTTAAATTCATGGGTGGCTGTAGCTAAACAGTGGCCACGTGAGCCTCAGCTGCAACAAGAGGGAATTGTAAATTACAGAGAAATAGACCCCTTACAAAGGGAAAAGGTGAGATTCCACCCATGTTTAGTCTGTGCCTAATTGTCAAGAATAGTTAGGCATAATAGTTAATAATAGTTAGGCTTAATTACCTCCTAGAAGGGAGGAAAACATGGAGGTTAAGTTTTTTGCCCAAGGCCCCTTTATGTTACCTCACGTTTCAAAGACCAGCATTTTGCATTTAGACTCCAAAGCACTGGTTTAAAAACTGGGATTTGAAAGGATTTCCAGGCTAGTATCTTTGGCAAACCAAAGAATGTCACAGCCCAGAAATCCAACCCAACTCCCAAACAACAGTACAATGCTTTAGGCCAACCAGATCCTGTCTGAGATGTTACCGTTGGGCACAATTGAACATCTAAGCATAGTTGAGCCACTGCTATAAGTACAGTGACAAAAAGGAAGTAAAGTCTTTGTTCCTCATTTTATGCAATTCTGACATCTTCACAGCAATTAGTCGATCAATTAGACATGCATTTTGTATGCACAATTGCACATCTACACTGTCTGAGAATCTGGTTCTGGGTTAATGCTTGCCTAGGGTATCAGGCCATGACTGTTTGAGCAGGATGCAATGATTCAAATGATGTGTCTCACTTCAATAAGTATGGTTTATTTTAAACGTCCCCATCAAAACAGCAGTATTGTCAGCACCCTGCAGCCCCCACTGTCTGAAATCTAATGTGTCTCCTGGTCACCCAAGGCAAGAGACCTCCCTCTCACTCCAGAACCAACTTACCTTAAAATTTTGCTCTCATTTCCTTAATCAAACTGGTGATTGGATTGGATATGATTTCTTCAGTCTGAAGACCCTCCTGTCATGGCCACATGCTCCTCATTTTGCATGACATTTTTGCTTGCACAAACAATCCTTTGTGCGTGCAAAAGCTCGCATTTGTGCTTGCCAGTCAAGCAAGCCATTGTCTGCTTAGCTTGTCTTTGTGCCTGCAAAAATTCTAGGGCAAATGCAAAGGCTGGACAGAAGAATCTTTGGGACTCCCAATTTTCTTAGCAGCTGAAGCCAAGTGCATTTCTAACTGACAAAGACCTTATCGCAGTGAATGCAAGCACACATCCATCTACTCCAGCACAAAGGCTGATGTCCTGGCCCTGTCCAAGCAGAGGGGAACCTCTGATTTCCGAGAGATGCCTGAATTTCCCTTCTGTGGTTTTTTTTTTTTTTCAGGTCTCCCCTCAGCATAAATGATGCTCCTCAGTTGCATGTGCTCTGCCACTTGCAGCAGTGGTGGCAGCCACATGACCCAAAGTAATTAAGGCACTGAGTGCTCTGACCGGCTTGCTCTCACATTCTGTTTGGTCACAAAAGAGCAGTCATGGACCATTTCGACTGAAAACAGACCTGAACAGAGACTTCATTGTCCCAAGGCCAGAAGAGATGACTGCTGGGAAGAATTTGAAAAGCATAGGTTTCGGTATATATGTTGCTTTTCCATGAAACTATATACACTTTTGCAAATTATAAGCCGTTTCCTGTCTATGTTCCAGCTTTTTGGGCTCAAATTAAAATCTCCTTAAAATTGGACCAGCAGGAGGGGGAAGAAGGAGGAGGTGTTTGCTGGAGTTCTTGAGCAAAGGGAAGGAATTTAAGGTCTTGTCCTCTCTAATTCCTCCCCTGTAAAGAAACCTACTTCACCAGGTTGCCACATACTGAAATAAACTTGGCAGCAGTGAGAGAAGCAATGTTTTCCTTCGGGTTTTTAATGCTTTTGGCTTGGACTTAATTTTCATTGCTTCTTCCTATTGCATTCTCCTTCCTTTCCATCCAGGTGCCACTTAGCACATAGGCCGTTTTGCCCATGGACATAGCAGTAACAGAAACCATTCCAACAGGCTGTGATGTTTTTCTTCCCCTTTGCCACTGGTGACCAGCAGGCCTTGAGGCAGAAGGTGTTGGCCAAGGGATAGGTAATGTTTTACATGCCCCTTGCATGGGGCTTGCTTGCATACCAATTACAGCCTGGCACACCTCTGTTCCCCCAAGGGCTGAGAACATCTGGAAGCATTCACAGTCCAAGCGCAATCTGGGCCAAGTCCCAAATTGGAAAGAAAATAACCCAGGGAGCCCGGGAAGTCAGCAGAGTGAGGTTCACTGAGGCACACCGGGGACCTGCTTCTGATGTCTCTGCTCCTCCTTCTGCTGTGTGATGGAAACACTCTGCACCTGTCTGCTGGCCCCATGCTGTGCCTCTCTGCCATCTCCAGGGATCCTCTCATCAGTGCAAAGAATTTATATCATGGACTGCTTTCCTTCTGCCCTTGAGAAGGACTTGGTGTTCTGGTCTCCACATTAATATTCACATATTTCAAATATTGACCTTTTCCAGCCTCCTGAAACTGGTCTCCTGTTTCCCTGGGTCAGGTTTTCCAGTGCATCCTGGCTGCCTTGAGGTAGCTCACAGCCTCACTGAGACATAGACAGGCATTTCATCTCCCAGCAGACATTCTCTCTAATACCAGCATTCAGTCATGGCCCATCTTCAGGCACCTCTTTCAGTCAGTGGAAAGATCTCAGCACCTGCTGGAGGACAATTGCTAGTTTAAAGCCCAGGGCCAAGCATTTTACAGGTGGTGGGGGGAGGGGGGGGGTGTCCTGAGGAATCAGTTTCTCTTTGCTGATGTTCCTCTGCAGCACTGGACACTAGCTTCCTAAAGTGCTCAGTGCCAGTTGGCTATGCCACTACAGAGTTTAGCATAAGAAAACTCACCCTACTTCTGAGATGGGTTTTCTAGGCTATGTTCAGTTCCACATTGGCCTGACTGGACCAATACTGTGTTATAAACATCTCTTCTAAAAGCTGAAGCTCAAAGAGGTAAGGAAGCCAAGAGAATGATTTGGCATGGAAGAAAATGTGAGCCAGCCTTCACATTTTTTCCCTGATAGTAGTGTTCATAATGAGAGATAATACTATACCAGAAGCATCTATAGTCCAAATATGCTTATAGCGGAACATGAGTTCTCAATGCAGATTTCCATCCTATATTACAGAAACCACAGTGTTTCTAGATGTATCCTTGGTGGACAAAGGTGACAAACACATATGGAGAAAGCTTTTGGATTATTTTCTTTGGCTTCTGCATCATCCACATACATATAAAGACAAAGAGATAAGACAGGGGATAGGCAGTTAATATATTGGCTTGTTACTCTGATCAGAGTGTCAGAGTCCCACAAGGCAGGCAGCACAACTATGATCTTACCCCACCTCAGCTTTCTTGACTAAGTTCAACTCTAACAGGCCATTCCTTCATTTGCAGATGGCTCAGAATAAAATGCATTTCAGAGGAATAGCAGCAGAATCCCTGTCCTCCTATACTTGGATTAGGGAAAGGAGACTTACTTGCAGTGTGTGATGCCTACAGCTCATGGTCCCACAAGACCCTGGCCTTGGTAATTCCAAAACTTAAGATCTTTGGCTTTTCAACATGGTGGGAACAGCAATCTGTGTTCCTCTGTTATCGAGGGGATGGAGGTATCTCTGCCAGTTCTGTTTGACCTGTGCTGATTTACTCTCCTCACACACTCTTATTTGCACCTGAATATTATTCCTTTCTGCTTTGACATACCTGCAACTTTGAAGGCAGAGTAGATGATTGCCATCATTCAGTCCAAGACTGAATTAAGGAAAGAAACAGACAGTCTGGTGTGGTGACTGTGGTGTATGAGAGTGAAAGGGGTAAAAGTTCCTTCACTGGGACACAGGTGGCCTGGTAGACAAAAACATGCATTCATTTCAGATAATAAAACCACAATTGAATCCTGATTTATATGTGAGGATTTTCATGACAGCAGATGGACTTGTAGTCTGAGATCAAGCAAGTCCATTTATGTGGCTGTGACAAGCAGGTACAGAAACAGCAACAAGAGCATTTCCCTTACTGTGCTCTCAACTTCAGCTCTGCTGCCAAGGCTAAGCAATGCTGAGAACAAAGAAATTCCTTCATTTTCGCAAGCTTCAGATAGAAGGCCCAGAGGCCTGAACTCAGCTAAATAAGCCATTTTTCTAAAGCTGAATTTTATAACGGAAGGAAAATAACACAGAGAGCACAGTAACATAGAAAGCATGTTGTCATTCCTCCCTGTCTGTGGTGTGCCTTCTGCTGGAAGATGTAGAGGTGCAGAGCTGATGTGCAGAGCTCAGAAAAGGATCCTTCCTACTCACCTACAAAAAATTACACTGGGAATAGTCTGTCTGTAGCCATGTCCGCACTCCAGCCCCACCTCCATGCTGAAGGTAAAGGAAGTTGCAGCTGCAGCAGGCAATTTCCAGAGCTACCCAATGTTACTCCTGTCCAAGATCAGCAACTTGGGATGTGGTGCACAAGTTTCCTTGCTTCCCACCTCATCACAGCCTGATGCATTAGTCAGTTTCAAAAAAGTTAATAGATCTACAGGCTTGGGGAGGAGTGGTTGGAGAGCTGCCTGGTGGAAAGGGACCTGGGGGTGCTGGTGGACACCCAGCTGAACATGAGCCAGCAGTGTGCCCAGGTGGACAAGAAGGCCAACAGCATCCTAGCTTGTGTCAGAAACGATGTGACCAGCAAGAGCAGGGAGGTGATCATGCCCCTGTACTCGGCACTCATGAGACCACACCTTGAGTACTGTGTCCAGTTTTGGGCACCACCATACAAGGACATTGAGGTGCTGGAGCGGGTCCAGAGAAGGGCAACGAAGCCAGTGAGGGGTCTGGAAAGCATGCCTGATGAGGAGAGGCTGAGGGAACTGGGGTTGTTTAGTCTAGAGAAGAGGAGACTGAGAGGAGACCTTTTAGCTCTCTACAACTACCTAAAAGGAGGTTGTAGCGAGGCTGGTGTTGGTCTCTTCTCCCAAATTATTAATAGATATTAGGAAGAAATTCTTCACTGAGAGAGTGGTTAGGCACTGGAAGAGGCTGCCCGGGGAGGTAGTGGAGTCATCATCCCTGGAGGTGTTTAAAAAATGAGTAGACATAGCACGTGAGGCTATGGTCTAATGGATAGGTAGATGTTAGGATGAAGGTTGGACTCGATGATCATAGAGCTCCTTTCCAACACTAATGATTCTATGATCTGCCAAGTTGTTGTGGGTTTTTTCCTCCATTCAAAGCAAAAAACAAAAGCTTGTGTTGAGAGGGCTGTCGACCACAGGTATATTTTGTCTCATTAAGATGCTCTGAAAAAGTACGGATGAGGCATTTTTTTGCCTAATGAGTGGAAGAAGTGGGGGGAACACTGGGGAATCCCCTTCCATTATACTTTCCACTTGTTGAGTGAATGAAACAAGGTAACTTTTAGTACAGCATTTGGGGTTTTTCTAATCAGGTTGGTTAAGTGCTGTCTGAAACCAATGTAGACAGGGTTTCCCTGTCTTTTGGCAACACTCCATGTGCTGACCTCAAAATCCTACAAGCACCAGTGGATTTTAAGCATTCAGATGGATCTGGCCATGCCCTTCTCTCCATTTGCCGAGATCTCCAGGATAAAGCTTGGCCTGTGAACATTCTGTGCACGCTAGAGAAGAAAACCTCTAGCTGTTCTTGTAGAGTCTGAAGACAAAAGAGATTTAAGCCAATTAGACCTGGTTTTGGTCCCTCATCGTGCTAGGACTCTGGAGACCTACCATCAGCCAGGGCAGAACTGATTAATCTTATATCTGGCTGCCCAAGCTCTGTTTGTAGGCAGGGAAATTAGCATCTCCAGAGATCAGTTTATCCAGCATTTCTTCTTCCAGTCTAAACAATCTATTATCTATTAATTAATCCCAAGCTTCCCTATGCTAAGTATCACGTCTCTGTAGAAATTTTTGGTTAAAAAAAAATTTAAAAAGGCAAACAAGCAAAACAGCAATGGATGCAAATATTAACTTTATTTTATCCCTGACTTCCCAGACTGGCAAGATCCCTTTAATATAGCTCCCTTTCCTCATGGAAGGGGAGCACAACTTGAACGTATCAAGTTCCAACCCACAGGGAGATTTTAGAAGCCAGCCATAAGAGCCTGAAATGCAACTCCAAGATATGTCTTCAAGAATATTGCCACTGAAAGCCCCTCAACTGAAAACCCTTCGTATATAAAAACATTCACTGGAGCAGCCAAATGAGAATGCTGGTATCTGAGTACAGACTGAGGAATCAGCAAATTAATTTGAAATTCAGATGCCAACACTAAGACAGATGGAAACAGGCCCTTCCCCTTCTAATCTAGATGATCATGGGGATTGGGTTCCTTGCAGGACCCAGGCCTCAGACAAACAGGGGATTTAGGCAGTGGATGACCTTGAAAATGCCGCAGCATAAATCACCATACAAACCCAGGAGGGGGGGGCTGTTTTCCCATATAAATATTTAAAGAACACTCACTTTTTCTAAGTGATAGATGACAAACAGGTGGCCTGAAAAATGGAAATATTTTTGCCATTTGCTCGGGAAGCTTTCTATACAGGTTTTGCATTTACTACTTTATTTATTTATTTATTGGTGGCTTGCCATGTTATTCTCCAAGGCCAGGAGCTGGTTTTGGAAACTTTACTGGACAACAGTGCTCCTGCTCTGGGATTGCTTTCTAAGGCTGGTTTTGATTTTAAGCTAGCAAAATCTGATTTCCCTGCCTTGTTTCAAGCTACCCTGCAGGCCACGCTTTGGGCCAGACTTTCAGCACTTGTTCCATAGTCAGGACTGTGCAGATTTCATCAATGAGTACAGCCAGGTCTGGTCTCCCAAAAGGGCCCAATATCTTTTCTTTGACATTAGGCAGCAACAGGTGCCCAGTGAAGAATATAAGGGCTAAGCAAGTGCACAACAATGCTCCCTGGAGTGTTCTCTCATCCTCCAATGATCAAAACCAGTAACTTTGTGCTCAAAAGCTCTTTATTTATCTAGTTAGGTTTTTTTAATGCATGCCAACTTTTAGCCTTCATAGTCTCCTGCAGCAAGGAGCTGTTTTGTTTAACTTTGAGGAGGTTTTTGGGTTTATATTTGCTCGCTTGCTTGTTTGCTTCCTTCATTCTTTTGCTGCCTTTACAAATATCTATAAAATCCTCTCTTGGCCACCTAGTTTCCCAGCTAAGAATTCTAATTTACTTATTTCTTTCACAAAAGCTCTTCCCTGCTTCTGACCGTCCCTGTCAAAAGGACATGAGACTCAGGTATGAAGTCCCTCAGTAAATCCCACCACCTGATGGGTCAGGGATGTGAAGAAAGAGGTTCTGCCACAGTGGAAGTATGAACAGCCTATCTATACAGACAACACATCTCTATCTAGCACAGACATACCTACAGAGGGAATCTCTACCCTAGTGGTTTTAAAACGTAGATGGGAACTAGAGGGAACAAGACAAGACACAAATCATCAAGCAGAGAGCAAAATATGTTCTCAGATAACCTGGTGACTTCAAAGTCCATTTGCAGGGTAGGTTAATGAAACAAATACTTAAGATATATAATCCGAGCATTAGCGGAGCCATTCATCAAGGCCATTTCCTGGACCAGAGCAGGAGTTTAAGAGTGGGTAGGTGAACAGCACTATAAAAAGAACTCTCCATAGGATGAAGTGGTGCTGGGACAGGGCCTAGAGAAAGTGGCAGGAAGAAAGCAGTTCATGAGCCTCAGTCTGCCCTAGTTTATTTCCTCCCCCTCCTTGTTAATATGAATAACAAGATAATACGAGAGGGGTTGCTGGTGAGGCTGGTGGCAAGACTCCCGAGTCCTGAAGGAGAGTGTATGCAATTATCTGAATGAGTGAAGACCGAAGCCAGAGATAACTAGTATGAATAAGTGAGCAGAAATGAGATCAGGCTGACGTCAGTCACCCCAGGCAAATTTTGTGCCTCTCTCTGGGTAGAAGTTTCACTAACCAGTGCAGTGGAAATAGGAAATTAAAAACAAGTCTCTGAACCATGAATTCACCAAGTGCTAACACAACTCTCTCCCCAAAGCCAAAGAGGTGGCCAAGTAGGGGAGAAAATATCAAGTTCCCAGTTATCTCAGATCTATCTCCTAGTCCCCAGCAGTGCTTTGACATGGTTGAGTGCCTTCCAATGAGTCACTTCCCTTCAGCCTCCCCTTTGAATTTTCCTCCACCTTGTGTACTTAGACATTGGGTTGATGGAAGTAAGACATAACTCCCTCTCCTAACAGTCCTGACATTTGCAGAAGCTCCAGCAATTATGCTAGCAATTTTTTAGAAGCGTTAAGCACCACTTGACAGCCACAGGAGTCAGAGAGACTCAACAAGCTTTCAGAACAAATCCAGAGGAGAGAAAATAGAGGTGGGTTATTTTTTTGCCTTTAAAAAAAAAAAAAAAAAAAATATGGAGAGAGAGACAGCAGTAGTGGAAGTTCTTTACCACGAGAGCACCGGAACAGGTTGCCCAAGGAGGTGGTTGAGGCCCCATCCCTAGTGATTCAAGGTGAGGTTGACAAGGCTCTGAGCAACCTGCTCTAGTTGAGGATCCCTGCTCTCAGCAGGGGGGTTGGACTAGATGACCTCTGGAGGTCCCTTCCAACCCAGACATTTCTATGATTCTATGTACATGTACAGAGAATGGAGTTACTGACTGGTCTCCCAGTGACTGACATGCAGCCACTCAGAAAAGCAATTTGTCATGGATGCGCAAGGGTTGTTTCCTCCCTTTATTTCACCAGTAATATTTATAGATTTGCAGAATGCTTTCTACAGTTTGAAAGTGACTGCTTCCTACAGCTCTCTCCATCTTTAAGATTTTTACGATGTGAAGCCAATCCAGCATCTAGACCAATAATGACAGCCCACATCTCAGCCAAGCCTTTTCTTAATTGTCCACAGGGCTGGCGAAGAAATACAAACATTCATCGACATTACCAAAAAGGCTTTGCCCAGCTGACATCTTCCCCTGCCAGTCTTGGGGCAGCTTCTTACTGTGCATTTCCTAGAACTCAGTCCAGTCCGGTCTTAAAATAGCTCAAATGATGGTGGTTCCCTGAAAAAGAGAGTTCCTGCAGAAAATTTAGTGGCCAGAGTCTTGCCTTGTGATTCTGTCCACTGGAGTAAGGCTTTGTACTCCTTTACTAACCTTCAGACATCTCTGCTTCTTTATGAAACAGTGTGGTAGGAACAGGACTTTGGGGTGTCTGTTAGAAAAACCTAATCTCCTCCCTCCCCCATTCTTCTTACATTGATGGGATGACATCTCACATGTTGGAATGTCAGAGCCATGGGGTGTCTCATCGTCATTTGCATAGTGCACCTGGTCCCATTTAGGGTCTATGGGTACTGCCACAGTGCAAAAATATCCTTGTTTCAGCAAAGGGAAGTTTGTATTGAAGAAAGCTTGGCTGTGCCATTAAGGTATATGTCTATGCTATCCCTTTCTGAAACTGTATTTTCTTCTGGACCCTCAGTACCTCCCGAATAAGATTATGTCCTTCGTGTGCAGCACAGCTTTCTGTTACTTCTCTCCCCAGCCAACTGTCCTGCAATTGGTGATCTTCTCATTCTTCCAGTTTCTCCATCTCATTTCCAGAGTTTTTGATTGTCTGTCCTCCCACTTTGGCTATGCACCTTTGCCAAAAGCATACCCAAGGCCAAGTGTTGTGATCCAGGTGTGGCTGAAGCAGCATCCCTGACAAATCCCTAAATTTCTCCAAGGCTCAGATGCTCACAAAGATCAGGAATCCTCGACATGACATGCTGTTGTGTTCACATCTCCATGTCCACCTTATGTACCTCACTTAGGACTGTAAACTTGCTGGTATGGGATGTTACTCTTCATTTCGGGGTTTAAGTAGCAACAGGCAAAAGGAGAGAGGAGTGGGGAAGGGAATGAATCAGGTCCTCAGTGTCCCTTCCCAATGAAGGATAGTTAACACAAAGAATCCTCAAACTGCCCATCTCTCTTGCACTTACAGCGAGAACACCACCTCACCAGCCCAGACCGTGCCATACCCTATCCCAGCAGGGGCTAAGCTTCATTGCAAGTCCAACTCAAACTATACTTTGCGACATTAAATAGGAGTTAAGTACTGAGCAGGCTTTATGCAAACTCTGGGCAAAGAGGGAAGTTTCACCACAAAGGCATTATGAGAGATCGCTGACTCAGCCACTGCTGCACCTCATTTTCAATTGCATGAAATCTGAAGGATTCAGACTCCAGTGTCAGGGGGCGAGGGGCTTCAGGGTTTTGCCTGGGGCGTATGTCCCCTCACAAACTACCCACTGAAGACACAAGCAAAGCTCTGGACTGTCATGTAATATGAGGCAATTTACTGCATCCAGGTTGGGGGTTTAAAATAACAAGATACCATGCCATCAGCAGTTGGAAAAAAGAGCTAGAGAAGCTGCCACTCCAAATCTTGCCCATTGAGAGCCAGCAGCAGAGCCAGGAAATAAACCCACAGCTCCCAAACCCAGAAAAGTGGCTGAGCCACAGGATCATTCCTCTCCCCCTCCATGCAATCAGAGCAACTGCCCCACCCGAGGGCCTACAAGTTCCCCAGCAAATCAGCACCCTTCAGGCAGAGCAGGCTTCCAAAATATTCCTGCCAGAAAGACAGAAGTGATGCTGGGACACATCCCTATAGCATAGAAAGGGTTCTCACTGCTACCCAAGACATAATTTCTCTCCACCTCCACGCCATGCTTGCTGGAAAGGCCCAAGGAAGCCTGAAAAGCTAGTGTTGGTTCCATCTTCCAGGTAGTTAGCTTCCTTTCTCAGATAAAAGAAAGGAACCCAGGGAGTCAGTTCCTCCACGTTGTACAAAGATTATTCCCACGCCAATAAAAAAAATATAAAAATGCAACCATTCCATTTCGTTCGCATGTTCAGAAAGAAACATAATCAGCCCCACACGTCATCATGTTGTCAATGTCACAGAGTAAGAGAGGTGCAATTGAAAGTTGAAGTGTGTGGTAACCTGGTTAGAAAAGCATCAAGCTGGGCAAGTCCATCAGGAAGTTTTTACCATCTGTCACCATGTGTTTCCTTTGGTTCCTGCTAATCCCTTGCAAACATTCAGGTGCTGGATTAGCACAATGCCAAGCACCCTGTCTTGCAGCTGAACTCAAGGGGAGGTAGGTGACAAACATACACCATTGAACAAAGTCACCTGTGCACCAAATCATTCAGGGACCTCACAGAAAACAAAGAAAACACATATGTCACCATGTCCAAATGAATGTTGCACAGAAAGACAATTTCCAGATATTTCTGATCTCCTGACCTTGAGCTGCAAGCAGAGCACTCTATTCACTTCACTTGGTATAATACCAGCAGAGCTCCTTCATGCCTTTCTTACTCAAAGGATTGTGTCAGCTCTTCTAACCACATCATTGTAATAGGAGCGCTTATTCAGCTGGACATTCACCATAAACCCTACATCTTTTGCATAGTCACCATCTCTGGGAGAACAGTCTTTCCTTTTTTCCAATTCACTTTTCCTTTTCATTCATAGATACATGCATGTGACCCTGTTCAAACCCACTTTCACATGCAAGCAGCCATCACTTCAGCTAGTTATTAGCAGCCATCACTTCAGCTAGTTATTAGCAGCCATCACTTCAGCTAGTTATTAGCAGCCATCACTTCAGCTAGTTAT
>JAAGNO010020657.1:0-17265 GCA_033439905.1 Ceryle rudis | reverse complement strand
AGCTCCCTCAGCCTGTCCTCATAGGAGAGGTGTTCCAGCCCCCTGATCATCCCTGTGGCCCTCCTCTGGACCTGCTCCATCAGGTTTAGCAGGTCTATTCCTCCCTGGGCTACAAGATATTTTGGGGAATATAAATAAATACCATTTCCACTTATAAGCTGTAGGTAATATTTATTTTCAGACCTTCTTTGCCCATTAAAGTTATAATCCCTTTATGGCCAGGACTATGGCCATAGAACATTTCACACCATGCATGCACAATTCCACACAAGACATGCTATCTGCACCACTTCTGACCTCCCTGGTCAGAGCAACAAGGTACCTTTCTACTCACAGTTTGGCAGGAAGCCTTTGCCATAAACATGAACTCAGAGTCCTGGACCTGCAGTAAAATACTTAAGCAAGTTACAAACTAGACAAAAAGAGCAATGTCAGTTCTGGTTTGTGTACATGCATGGAAAAAATGTAACCCAAAGATTTTCAACAAGTGCAGCTTCCTCAAGTAGCAGTCATGTGAGCTGTGGGTAGCTCTGAATCCACCAGAGCTCTTAAAGAAATGCTACAGTAAGCAGCAAAATGGGACAGTCATCACTAGAGCCAACAGCAGGAAATTAAATTTGACACCTTTCTGGATATAAAATGCAAGTTTTGAACATTATACCCTCACTTTTAGAATAACTTCATCAGGACTGCAAGCAGATTTTTCCATCCTTTGAAGTCTTCAAAGCAAGACTGGGCCAATATTCAGATGGCCTACTGTTGATGCCCCATTTAATCATGATGCAAGTTAAGCACAAAAAAGAAAAAAAGAAAAAAAAAAGAAACCAACAACAAGAAATTCTGGTCATTTTCTCTCCAGAGCTACGAGATCCTTGGATCCCTATGCAGTTAGTGAAGAGAGAGAGTCACAACAATGAAGTTCACTTCCTAGAATTGTTGGCCTGCAGTTGTTTGTGGCTGCTTTTCTGTTTGATAAGCTTCGGCTTCACCTCCAACTGGTGGATTCAACAGAAGAATCAGAGAAAAATCTCCAGTATTTTGCCATGTGTCAGGCTTTACCCTCATAATAGTGTTTTCCAATCTTACTGGTGAGGAATGCCATAGATATTTTCAACTAGAGAACTGACTAAACAGAGTAAAACTTAGTCTGCTTAGGGACTTTCTGCTGGGGTTACAGCTTTGGCTTTTAAGTTAGTTAAGAAGTTGTGGCAGATAAAGGGACAAAACTGGAACAGTCATTTACCAGTACTGTGGGATGAAAGTACCCAACAGCTCCCCATTAGAGATCACCAGTCTAGTCCATCTCTCAATCATGCATGAGCACCCACTGTAACAAAGGTAACACGTTCAACATCTGTCTTCAGCAAAGAAAGGGTTAAGCAGGGCCAAGAGTGCCTTGTAAACAGACTGAAAGTGTAACCTTTGCTTATAAATCATGTGTTCAGCCCCAGAACATGCCTTTAATCCTGTAATTACATTCAGAACTTGCTGTTTCAGTTCAGGAAATACGAGCTCCTCTCCAAACGGCACCAGGGCTGACCTTAAATGATACCTTAGCTCCCCAAAATGGCCACAGAACCCCACAGCTTCCAGCATCCCATTCCTGGGCAGCAAGGCAGGGAGGAGCACACACCAGGCTGTATCACCCTGGGTTTTGTGAAACTTGCCTGTGGAGGCCCTGCCTCCAGCCAGTTCCCCGAGAGAGAAAAACTGCCCACAGGCATCAAGTTGGCTTTGCAGCTGTGGCCAAAAGGAGTCCAGATCTTCAGCGGCTTGGGAGCACGCAGGACCTCAACCATTGGCCACAACGCAAGGGACAGGCATTACTGGTAGAGCATGGCATTCCTTTTGGCTTGGGGCCTACAGGACACAAGTCTTTCCACCCTTGCCATTCCCTACCACCATAGCACCAGGATCTCACTTCTTTAGGGGCTTCTGCTGCAGCTCTACTGCTCAGGGCATGAAGGATTATGCTTCTTTTCCAGTTGTCCTCCTTTTGTGGGCACAGCCAGTCTGCACAAACACAGAATTACACAGAATTATCATAGAGGCTGGAATAGACCTTTGAGATCATCAGGTCCGGCCTAATACCTGACACCACACCACCTAGCTAGAGCATGTCAATGGACAACAAGTAATAGTCAAGAGCAGGGTGAGGGCAACCAGGCAGGTCCCTTTCCAGCCCCAGCTCTGCTTCTCCACCAGCCTCTCCCTGGGTTGATAAGTCTCTCTAATCACTACACAGCTGCAGCAGGCAACACAGCTCATGAAATAATCCACAGGATGGCCACAGTCAGGGTCACACCTGTACTTCTCAACCCCTAGTCACAAATTAAAGGCCAGGAACACAGAAAGAAGTTTCCAGAACAACAAAGTGCAGGCAGCTGGCCAGCCCTGCACAAAGCCAGAACAAGGCTCCTAGATGATGCATCTGCGGTTGCTGGTAACCCCATGGTGCAAAGCTCCCAGCACTGACATCCACCCAGTGTCAGCCACAGATAAGTAGAATTCCCAGAAGGAAGACGGGATATAGCCCATCTTCTCTGGAGGAAAAAAAGAACTACACAAGCACCACTGAGCTGCAGGGCTCAAGTACATTCCCAGCCCATTTTAATACCCATACAGGCTCAGAAGAGGAGCTGGAGGACCTGCAGGGTGTCTGCAGCAGAGCAAGAACCTGAAGCTGGACCCAAGACCCCATTTTTCCCAGCCTAGTGTGCAGAGACATCTATGAAGAGGGCTGCACAGATCCTCACCCCCAGCATGGTGAGGTGGTCACCTGCCCCCAGGTAGCTGGGAAACAATAATTGTGCAACCAAGGTTTTCATTTATTCCTATGGCATCTACATTATCTTCTTTTGGTTAACCCCAGGATTATTTTCACCTCTATTCACATCCTCTCCATATCTGTTTCCTGCAGAAAACATGCACCAGCAACTTCTTACACATTCTTGGGAAGGTTTTTAAAATCTGATCAGAAGACTTTTGCAGATATACTTTCAGTAATTTCAGTTTCTATAGGTGGATCAGTGAGGAAAAACAACCAAGCAAAACCACCAAACAAAAACCAACACAACCAAAAACACACAAAAAAACAAAAACAAAAAAAAGAGAACCCTAATGGCAGTATGACCCCTGGCTTCCAGCTGGTCTGCCTTGGGACTATTACTTGAGCTAAAAATGTTGAATATTTAGTAGAGCTTTCAGTTTCTATTGGAAAATGAAGTAGAGTTGCTTCTTCCTAGACCCATTTAGTCTTCCTTAAGATATAAGAATGTGCTGTTTCCAAGGCATCTCAAACAGACAAATGAAGCACAGAACTAGTATCTCCAAAGAGTGGCTGGCAAGACCCTGAAAGAAGCAGATGTTCTGCCAGCACCTCCTGAATTTCTGGAGTCCTTAAAGTAGTAAACAGGGTTATCACATTGCAATGAACTCTCAAAATCTCTCTGGATTGGATCCATTTTCCATCCCCATCATGGGAGTGATCCAGGAGCTGGATGATTCATTAGCAGTGCTTGGCCAGAGCATGCAGCACCAGCACACATGCTGGGGTTTTTTTTTGGGAGCAGTTGTATTGTCCTCACTGCAGAAACACTGGTGGATTTCAATTCACAGCTGCCTCACTGCTGTCTCTACTGAACCCTCACTTGGAAGATCTTACCTTCCTCTTATATTTGTTTGGCATTCCTTACCTTTTTGATGCTTGGCAAAAGGCGAAGCTAGACCAGCAGATCACAGTCTCTTGTTAGTGACATCAAACAAGAAAGTCTCACTTTGCATGCACCCATAGTTCCCCTTTAAATCACACTTGTATTCTTCACACTGGGCAAGAGATTCAGATATGCACACCACTCTCCCAGATACCTACCACATCTGCAGGGATGCGGTGGCCTGACCATCTGAGATCAGATGAGCCCTGATGCAGAGACTACCACTGTCCTATCCAGGGTCTCTACATACTATATGTTTCATTGTACTTACCTACTGCAAGACAACGACTTTTGGCCTAGAGGGAAAACCAAGCTCCAGGGCTATTCTGCTTTGGTCAGGCAGTCCTGTAGAACTGTCTGTTGAAGTGATAGTTGGTTTTCAAACTTGCTGTTGCAAACACTTCATGAAATTGAGTCTGTTCATGTATCAAATTCTTGAGTCCTAACCTCTAACTCAGCAGCTAGGAATTTACTGCCTTTCTCCTCAGAAGCCTGAGCACAGTAGTTCTGCAAGGATCCTGAATGGATTATAATCTTCCACCTTTGTTCACAGTCAGGTAATTTCTTGCCTGTAAAAGCCTCCTTCAGTTTTTACAACCCATCTCCCCAAATACACTTTTATTTCCTCCCTCCTCACATTGCAAAGTGTCATTGTCTGTACTAGAACTGTGCCTTTCCAGCAACACATGGCTGATAGCCTTTGAGGCTTGGCTCCCTCTCTGGGAAAGATTGTCTAGCACTGATCTGTCCCCCAGTGCTGAGGAGCAGGGATTGTAACTACATAGCCTTTCAGATGTATAACTTTTTTTTTCAGGCCAAAAGTATTCAGTCTTGACTAAAGCACCAGAGAAATCTTCCATTTTATGCACAGGATGCACATTACTGAGTTTTACCATGTCTCTAATTCCTTCTAAGCCCATATTCTTGGTGACAGCAAGGCAGATCCATTCAATTCAGTGCAAGGAAAGGAAGAATGAATAATCTTTTCTATACTTCAGTGTCTCCATCCTATTACTGCTGCTCCCACAGAATGCATTTGAACAGGTTAGACTATCCTTCATTAGAGTTCTGGGCTTCCAGGAGACTACCACAATACCATATCAATTTAGAGTGTTTAACTTCAGCTGCAGCGGTATGGCAGGACCATTGTAGAACTGATTTATGTGACCAAGTGGATGTGATGTGGTTGAATCTGGCTTCAGAAATCACAGCTTTTTCCACAAGACCTCCTCCTCTTCCCCCTAGGTCTGCTGTGAGATTCCAGTACAGATAGCTCGAGGATGAGAGGAAGTAGACCTCACAATCAGGTTTTTCTGCCGTGCATTTTGTGGGAGGCTGAATCAAGGAAAAGGAAAGCTCAGACTCCACTCACTGAGTCATGGATAGGAGTGGAAAACTGGCTGAAGAGCCAGAATAGTCGGATAATTCTCAATAGGATCCTTTCTAAGCAGAAAGGAAGTTGCTTGTGGAATACCACAAGGATTAGCACTGGAACTGCACAGCTTTTAATTATTTATATTATATAAATTAGACCTGGGGAGCACTTAGAGTGGAAAAAAAAACAAACAAAAAAAAACCCCACCAAAACACAAACTACTCTCCACCATCACCCACTTTTTTTTTTTTTTAATTACTTTTACTTTCCTTTGCTCTATGATTGTATGACATGATTCTGTGCTCTCATACAGGCTATATACTTGCACTTCAACACTTTGTGAGCTCTGAGGGAGGCACAAACAGGGCTGTGCTGGCATTTTGACTTTTAACCTGTTTATTTCCAGTCATTAGTGATAAGTAATTCAATAAATCTTTGATGCAGTAGGACACCATGCCTTCCTGTAACATCATATGGTTTCTGCCCCAGTGAGCCAGCTCTGGGCAGGAACCTCACACTGCATCTGATATTTGTCCCAGCTACTTCCCTAGTTATGTTCTTGCGGTACCTTAGCATGACACATTCAAGACTGTACTCCTTCTCAGGACATGGTTGTGGACAGACAAGAGTGCAGAGGGGCTGAGACTTGCATTTAGCAACTGGGAGGCTGTCTTCACCTGAGGTGGTCTAAGGCCATACTGAATGACATTCCATTACTTTCAAGGGGCATTTTTATTTCCAGTGCCGCTGAAACAGGAGTGTGGGCCACATTCTTCAATTAAAAGAGGAAAAAGCCCCTTTACTTTGTAGAGACAGGACCTGAGCTTTTCTCTAGTGTTGTCCCACTTCAGCAGATCAGATGGCTGCCGAGGTTTAGGGCTGAACATGAGTCACTTATCGATTTTTATTTCTACTGTTTGGTTTTTGTTGTTTCTTGGGGGGGGGGTTTGTTGTTTTGTTTTTCTTTGTCTGGTTGGTGGGGGTTTTTTTTTCGGGGGGGTGGTTTTTGGGCTTTTTTTGTTTGCTTTGTTTTTTCTCTTTGTTTCTTGTTCTTTTAAAACTGAGGCAATACGACTATTCAGCGAGAACACCAACTGAGTCTGAAGCTTCACAGGGTGAACACGCAATTGGGAGGAAAAGTAAAGAGCCATGAACTTTCAGTGAAAGGGAAGCATCTGACTCATCTTGTCTTTTCCCAGCAAAGCTTTATTTTTTTTTTTTAAACAAGTGCTGAACTAAAAACACATGAGAAAGATACATAGCCTCGATTTAAGGGCACATGAACTTCTTTCTTCACATAAGAGTAAAGAAATAAACATTCTGCTTGAGATAACTCTATCAGCTCCTACACAGTCACATCAAGTCTGAATGTGATACACAGAACAGAAGAAAACAAACAAACAAACTCCAAGAAGGTCAAACAGCCAAGGAAAGTGAGAAGAATGGAATGGGAAACCCAGTCAGTGGTTTCCCTTATGTCATGAACTTATCACAAGCCTCAATCCTGAGCCCACAGTGTAAGCACAGACATTTTTCATTACAATAGAGGTATTTCAAAGCATTGGTATCTTTGGCAATCGAGCTCAATGCTCTCTATATAGGCCTCACTAGGAGCCAAAGGGGATCAGTTTCATAGCAAAGGTGGCTAACTAGGATCAGATGAGGACTGAGGTTTGGGATTTCTTGTCCCTCTGCTCTATAACCACTCATGCAGGCAGGTAGAAAGTGATGGGATGGAAGTGTTCCCCTCAGGCTGACCTTTGCTGGTAAAAGCAAATTCATTGAGGCAAAAGCTTTTCTGGCCCCAGGATATTCTTATTCAATGAAATATTGGTGCTTCCACTCACAGAAGTGGAGTTTTCCGTCCCAAACCAGTGTGCCAATATCCTTTCTCTGATGGCAGCCAAAACTTAATGCCTTAGAGGAAAGCAATAAGCTACCATGATGCACCTGGCCAATTTTGTGTGGCTGAATGGAACAGAGAAGGAGACTAATTCCTTCCTGGCTCCCAGGATGATAACTCTGTTGATGCCTGAGATCTCATTACTTTCCTCTGTCCTTGCATGGCTCCAAATGTTTCTGGCCCAGTGTTTATCCTGCCACACTGCTGAACCAGCAGCAGGAATGTTGGGTTGAATGAAGTGATGTCACATTCACCTTTGCTCTAAGCGCAGGAACCTCTCAGAAGGAACAGATTCTGACCCAACTGCACCTTCTTCCATCTAGAGACTGACCCATTCAGAGTTAAGACTGGCACTCTCCAGACCCTTGACAGGGTTTCCTATCATGTCCTTGTGATGTTGCAGTCATCCATTCCTGGATAGGATTCCAGCAAAGGCAGAGGAAGCATGTGTGATCAGATGAGGCCCAAGAACAAGGTTAGAGCATCTGAGGAACAATGCACATGACAAGGACTAGCTGGCTGGCTCTCATTGTTCTGCAAGGACTTGGGGAATGGCTTTCATCTATGCCTGGAAGAGGTCCAGAAGTGTCTCTGAGAATAACATGTTGCCCATTTCCATATAAAATGTACGCTGATCTAAGGACACAGACAAAGGCCATCTAGTTTGAAGGCCACAGAGATGCCCACCAGCACACCACCAGCTATCTTGCTCGTTACTACCACTGATGGAGCTTGTCAATATAGTTGTGAGTTGGCTGCAAGTAGGCCAGGGGAAACTGAGGCAAGGCACGTTTTAAAAATAAGCATTACTGATGAGACAGGAGAAACAGCCAGGCCAAGAACACAACCCAGTTCTCCAGAGCTTCCCCAGTCCAGTTCTGGAGCCAAAAGATTTTGCATCTTCCTGTTTATACATGTATAGTCAAAACCTATCTAAAGAACCTGCCAAACTTGTCAATACAAACTCCAGCCATCCTTATGTTCTGAATATTTGTTAGCTACCTATTCCAAGCACACTCCATCCCAGTGGTGACATGAGACGGGCATTAGCTGATCCACAATCACATTCAGACTAAAGGTTACAAATATGGACGTGCTGCAGTGTATTTGCAAGCCCACTCAGGGGACATGATAATCATGTACATCTGCACTTCCCTGTGTTGCAAGACACCACATTTAAAGTTTCTGGTGTCTGCTCAGGCCTGCATGCACTGCAAACACAGGCCCAGCTGCCGTGACTAGCTGCACCAGCCAGCCACTTGTGTAATCATTGAGGTGGGAACCAGAGCATCCCACGTGTCCCTCTGGGCATGGAGTAAACAAAAATGTCCATGGTTTTGCTCTTCTTGGATACACAGCACATCACCTCCAAGCCCACAGAAGGGTTGTACAGGCATCTCGGAGAATGACACCTTGTGGCACAAAGACACAGATTATTTCTGGGACTTCTCCGTTTTCTTTGCCACCTCCTGTTACCTTGACTTCCTAGGAAATATGACTGGTGTCATGCATTGTTTGCTCTGCCACAGGTAATTTTGAAGCCAGCTACTTACTTCCAACCAGCTTCCATAATGGGAGCTCAGATTTGTATCTAGACACCAATATTTGGGAGCGTTCACCTTGAATTGAATCCTACTCTTATAAGAGAAACATGGCTGAAGAGAGTTCAACCCTACTTAGCCATCAGAGTGTATACACCACATATTCTTTAAAGAACCTCAGCCAAGGGACAAGTTTCATCAGGAACCTACACCTTCTGAGAAGCCAAGGTGAGCCAGCTGTGTGACAGAACACTGCAGGCACTCAGGTGTCCATTGTCCTGTTCTGTTCCCTTCCAACACAGAGCAGAGTGACCTCTTAGAAGGAAACAGGATGAGGCAAAACATGGGAAGCAGCAGTAACACCAGACCATACCCAAACAGGAAAATAATAAAAAGAGCCCTGCATGGGAAGATACTCAACCTGCCCTCAAGTAGCTCAACCCAAGGGCTACACAGAGGCAGGACAGAAAGGCTCCTCCCAGTCAAGTCAAGCTGCAATGGAAAAGCTTTGGCTAGGAAAGAAAAAAGCCTAAAGCCTTTGTATGAAGGTTTAATTACATTCACGACACACCCTTTCTGACAAAGGTTGAAGGTGGCAAAGTATTTTCATTGAAACAATAACAGAAAGGGAAAGTTTATCCTGAGAATGAGGCCAGGATAAATAGAGGGGTGGGTGACAAGGGCTCAGTATATTGTTTGCTGATAACTCTCAAACCAAGCAATCAAGGTCCGAGATGGCTGCCAGGCTGCCTACGAACCCAAATTTCCAGTCCCTCCTATTTTAAAAAATGTCTTTTATTTTTAACATGGTTCCCTAGATGAATGGGCTTACATGATCTCACTGCTTGCACGTCACACACTCCATCCATACCCATCAGCCCTTTGGAGCTGTGGAACCCTTAGGCCCTTTCCACTGAGTTTGCTCAAACGGAAGGGGTCTCAAAGATAGGAAGCTACTGACAGATCTGTGAAAAGAATCACACAGAGAGAGGATTCAGCCTGCATTAGGGATCGTACTGCACAGTACTGCAAGAGATGAACTCCACCGTAGCAATCCACGTACAGGTGCACCTACATTTAGGATGTAAGGCCAGGCTGCCCAGGGGTCACAGCCTTGATCAAAAGGTAGTGAGGCAATATGCAACAAGCCCAAACCAAACCATGCTCCCCACAGCATCTGAGGTACTGCACTTCTATGAGCTCAGACACTCAGAGTTTGGAGATGCCTCTGAGCCACTCATGGGAACACAAGAAGGCCTTGCTGGGCAAAACCAGCTAACAGAACCTTGCCAGCAGCCATAGACAGGACTTGAACTCCATGCCAGAGCAGTCACAGACTGAAAGACTTCACCTTGAGCATCCCAACTACCCTGCCAGAGTTGTCTCTTCCCACAGAGGGGAAGGGACAGATACACTGCCTTACAACAGGTCTGGCAGAAGCTGGTGGCTGCATTAGAGTGCCCTCAATTTTTGAAGGGAGGTCATCTGCAGCAGAACAGAATCAAAAGCATTACAAACCTCAGGCTGAAAAATGGGTGCATCACTCCTGGGGTTTGTTTCTAGTGCAAGTCCCTAGACAAGGGGAACAAAGACTACCCAGTGGGATTTCTGACCTGGCCCCTAGGAAACAGGGCCTAGTAGTGTGCCTTACAGACTGCTGTGATGTGTTTGTGCCTCAGGGCTATGTCTGGTGGTCTCAGCCTCTCTGACGGGAAGCCTGTTCCCCTCTCTTCCCACAAGGAAGATATGATGGTGCAATTTTTCCATCAGCACAGAAGGAGAAAACAACAAGCTGCCACATGGATCTATGGCACAGCTGGACTTGGAGCCACTTGGCCAGAGGTCCTGTACTGTTAGCAACAATTTCTTGCCAGCCCTTCTGTGGCTCATTTTTCCAGCAGAGCCCATTGAATCCTGTTGCTCCTGCAGCTGCAATGCTTATGTCCCAGCAACACTGGGACTGACACCACTAGATTTGTTACAGCCTCCCTCATTTTGCAAGACTGTTTCTGGCACTCTTGTTTGCCTTGGGGACCTTACTGATGTGCCCAAACAAAATCACCAGCAGAGACCAACTTTCTCAAGCTGCCATCCCCTCTTGCAGCAGCAAGAGGCTACATGAGCAAGCCTTGGCTTCAGGGAAGGGGCTGACCCCATCTGCTCTGTCTTAGACCACCACAGGAGTGCAAAGCTGAGCAATCCAGCCCTTTTCTTGCACCACCCCAGGAGTGGGTCTTGTGGACATGAAGCACCTCTCTGTGGTTCAGATGACAACTTCCTGGCAAAGGGTACCCCCAGTGGAATTCTATCTCCACATTTTCCCATTTCTGCTTCTTTACCAGCCAAACTCCAGCTCCCTGTTTGCCACTTTCTCCTGTGTCTGTCTTGCTCCCAGCTGTGCTGAGACTCCTTCATCCACTGTCAGATGGTGGAGCTCACCGCAAATTACCGACTCCATGTGTCCAAAGGAAACATACCCCATCACTGATAGGTGGACAAGAAGAGGGGAAGAGGGTGTCCACTCTGTGCCAAACATACATGTGATGCTCCCTCCAGCTGCCATTGTTTTCTCATTGATTTTCAAAGCTGACACAGCTCCAATGAAAGCTCCCTGAACCCACAGGGCAACTACCAGCTCGGACAACACAGCTGCAGGGCCCTAAGCTCACCTGTAGCTCTATGCCCCATCCCCTGCCCTCACACACACTTTCCACAGATGCTTCTTAGCTAACTAAAGACCAGGCTACAGGAGTCGTCAAAGCTCCAAAGGGGAAGCCACGAGGAAGAGGGAGGCACTGGTATTTGCTCTGGGCTAAGCACACCTCTCAGCAAGGAGCAGCACGGCATGCCAAGGTGCCTCCACAGGCCTCTCACCATCTTGTGGATGGTGCAATTCAAGGACAAACCTTCATCTGCAACCACATCATCTCCCCACACTAGCAGTTTTCCATCATTGCCATTTCTCCTTTTCTTTCTCCAGGTCAACTCTGCAACCTGACTGAATCCCATCAGCCCTTTTCTAGGGCTGCAGGTATCTGTTGGCCACTTCTTGCTCCTGCTTTACCAAAAAAGTGTGAGAAGATTCAGAGCTTGAAGCTTTGCTTCTCTCTTGTTTCTTCAAACAAATGTCACTAGAATTGAGGCTGAGGGCAGAGGCTTCAGCTGGGAGTCTTGGAAAGACAAAAAACCACTAGTCATCAAGGACTGACCTGCCAGAAACACTGTCTATTCTTCAAGAGGTTCTGTGAAGATCTGGGGTGCTTACCTTACTTGCCAGATTGTTGCAGTTTAATCTCTAAGGCAGCTAAACATCATATCCCTCAGTGGGTTAGGGGAGAGAATCAGTACAAAGGTAGAACATGCGAGTTGAGATGAAGACAGCTTAATCGGACACAAAAGGAAGGGAAATAATAATAATGATAAACAAATATATAAAACAGGTGATGCATAATACAATAGCTCACCACCTGATTTATACCCAGCCAGTGCCCAAGCAGTGGGCCACAATCCCCCAGCCAACTTCCCCCAGTTTTAATGTTCACTATGACATCATATGGTATAGAATACCCTTGTAGCCAGTTTGGATCAACTGTCTTGGCTATGTCCCCTCCCAGCTTCTGGTGCACCAGCAGTCTCCTCACTGGTAGAGCAGATGAGAAGATGAAAAGTGTAAACACTGCTCAGCAGCAACTGAAACATCACTGTGTTATCAACATTATTCTCATCCTAAAACCAAGACACAACACTGTACCAGCTACTAGAAAACTAATTCTATCCCGGACAAAAGCAGAACACAGGATAAAACCGAGCAGCATTGGCAACTCCAGACACCCTTCCTTCCTACTGTGAGGGACTGAGTGAAATGTCATACACATAAGTTCAGCATGAGGAAAGATGGCAGAAGAGCTCTCAGGAGATCTATGTTTTCAGTGTGCTTGTAGCCTACTTCAAAATAGATAAAAATGCAAAAGCTCTTAATGCTCCCCCAAAACAACTGAAACCTTTTCTATATATGTACTGCTGTCAAGCCTAGCTCAGGCTGGTGTTAAGCAGACCTTTACTCGTAGGATTCACATACCAGCTCTTCTTGCCTTGATTGTTTTATCTTCCAGTGCTGTTCAGGATCCACCATGGCCATTACTCAGAACTGAATCAACAAAGTCTGGGTTTCTCCAGGGAAGCAACTAATAACTTAGGCTCTATGCTGAGAATTGAGAAGCAAGTACACAAAGATCACCTGAACCACACTTGTTAGTGTGGCCATGGTCCCATTTGGACTTAAACCCCTCTCAAACTATAAGTTACCCCTTACAGCCTCTTCTCTGCTCTTTTTGTTTTATGCCCTACACAAGTGTTCTTGTGCCTCCCAGTGTCTAAATACACTGTTGGTCGCTGCTGGGAAGGCCACAGAAGGTTTGGCTGGCTGCAGGGCTGACATGGATCATAAAGGTGAATAGCCGGAACCCAAGGGCCTCACACAGACAAGAAGCAGAGGAGCTGAGGTCTGGTCCAGCTCTGCTCACCTAGGATTCTCATCAAGCCACATTTCCCAATTCTCTCTTTGTCTGTTCTATCCCTACCCAGATGAGCAAGTAATGCTCTATCCAGGACAGTCTGTCCAACAGATAACTGAACATGGGGTTACTGTAATACAGCTCCCAGAGATGAGGACCTAACTTGGTAGACAGGGGTTAGAGAAGCAAAACATTTGAATGTCTGCTCTGTTCTCATACATTGGTCAGGTAGCTCACCTCAGTGTCCCCTCCTAAGAAGCATGGAGAATCTGCTGACACCCTGTGCAGTTACACCCCAGCCACATGGTGCTGCCCAGGGGATTTAGAGGCATCACTCCAGAGGAAATGCTCACTTGGCTTCATAACAGTATCTTTGCATGACAAATCATACCACTCCCTGCCCTCCCCATCCCAGAGCAGCATTTATAATCAGAGCTTTTATTTCATGAAGCAGAGCTGCACCCTGACCTCTGAGTGGGGAGGGAGAAGATGCCTCCTCTCTCCTGGAAGAAGGTCTGTCCTCAGCCTCGGTCTGAAATGGCATGGATGAGTTCAGCAGGGGCAGCATCCAGTACTGGGAGGAACCATCCCTTTGACGCAGCCCATTTGAGGTTTGGAGTGAGGAATGGTGGTGGGAAGGAATTAAACACCATAAAACCGTAGGAGTGCTAAAGACATACACTGCCATTTAAATAGGTCTGCATGATTAAAACCTGATGTGTTGTAAGATCTTATGGGCATCTCATTAAAAAGCTATTACTTAAAAAACACAGCTTAGATGGGAATGTTGTTAAAGGGCAACTTAAAATAAAACTGACCATCTGGTCCCCATTAGGCAATTGTCTATAACCACCGTGTTATTATAAAATCCACTGTGTGCATCACATCTGCTTATCTCCTGCCTGCCCCTAAAAGGGGCAGCATCAGCTGAGACTCAAAGTCTGGAAGGGGCATGGTTTGGGGGAGTCATAGGGGGCCTATGTTGGTGTAGGATTTCTAGATAACAGCTATCAGCTTTTTCCACATTGCTTGTCTGTCCATGCACACTCTTATTATTTTATCACCACACCTTCTATCCATCCCTGCATGGTATTTCTGTTGCAGTATCCCCTTTCTTCGTCTGTCTCTTCACATAAAGCACTCATCTTTCTACCTTATCCCCATTTCAGCCTTGCCCAGTGCCCACAACATACCTAAAGCACACACAATTAACAACCCCAGTTGGATCAGGGACTCTGAGCTCTTTCACCCCAACTCACAACAGTATGATCCCAAGACCAATGCCCTATGCTGTAGCCCCAGACCACCCACACTGCAAGAACATGGAAGGTATCAGCATCACAGAGGGAACATGAAAGACAAAAAACGGTCTCCAATAAAAACTAGCCTGATAAGTCCAACATTTCCTGGAGGTGTTGGACTCGCATGTGGTATCTAGCTACCAAGCACAGACTCCAGGAAGGGTTCCTTGTTCTAAAGCAGCCCTTGGAGCTGTAAACCAAACCTACATGCAGAGTCATCAAGTTTTTTACCAAAAAATATTACAGGAAATCCCATTCCAACAAAAGAAATCTTCTAAATACATCCAGAAAATAATGTATGCATAGAAAATAAAAACACCACCACCAGAAGAAAGATAAATATGACTAGGCTTTGTGTTTGTGAATTTCAAAGTTTTGAATGAAGGGACTTTGTAGGAACAGTTGAAGGAATTTCCACCTAAGGAAGGTGTACACTGACAAGAGGTGTCCCTAGAGAAGTTTGTCCCCTGGACTACACCTGGGAGCAAAACCACATGCTGAATAGAGAGTACAAAAACAACCCCAAATAAGGCAAAAAAATGAACCACTCCAAGGCTCATACAAATATCCAGTCAGGATCAAAAGAATACAAAACAAAAGACAAGACTAGAGACAAACTACAAACAATATCAGAAGAATGTATATAGAAGACAAGTTACCTGGAGCATAGGTTCAAAGTCCATCCAGGAGGTAGTATCAGAAGCAAGACCACAGCCAGGCATAACTACAACACTCCTCAAAAAAGAACTAAATACTCTGGGCTGAGTTGAAATAAGGTTCCTGGGGCATGGGCACGGGGTGTGGGTGGAGGTCTCAGGTGAGCTAGTTAGGGCAATTAATGCCTATTAGTACACTGAGAGACCTGGCAGCAGAGCTTCTGTACCAAAGAAAGTCAAAGATGGGGGTGCTGTGGGAGGAGGAGTGATTTCAGTAAAGCACTGAGTCTGCATTGGAACAACTCACAAAATATTTCCTTTATCTCAGTGTAATCTCTAAGCACTCTAGCTAGACCTTCAAGAGGATCTCTGCCTGTGTCTTTCCTACACATATTTAACAGGTCAAAACAGCGCCAGGACACTCAGTCACATAGCTCAAGCATCCAGAACGTCCCCATTTAGATACAATAGAAGAAATTGGCTTCTCCCCATGGGTGACATTTTCTAATAGGAGAGTAAATAAAACTATGGCATAACATCTCTGTTGATATCAACACTTCAGCTGCCACCTGAAAGAGAGCTCACTATCTTTTCTTAACTTATCTATCTCATTGTGTCCCCCATGAGAGGAAAGGGGAAACACAAGGTTTGTTACCCATAGCGATGGCTTCATATATGCAGTTACATCAGTAAAGGCCACCTGCTTCAGTTTGTGTAGTGGCTTCACTAACCTGCATCAGCCCTCTGTAACATACATGCTCTTTAGAGCAAGTGGCCCTCCTTCAAGCTGGCTCCCACAGGAATGAATTAACCTGAATTCTTCTTTCCTGAAAGAGCTTGCAGTAAAGTTAACCTTCCCCTCCAAGCTCAGGCTACAGTTTGGATAGACAAAAACATGGCCAGATGCGAGTATATCCTACCTCAATGTGGCAAGACAGATGTATTGTAACTATGTCACCCCTTCCATGAAAAGCAGACATTTTTCTCCCCACCTCAAGAAAGAAGCCACCTTCTGGACTTCAGAAAGTGATGTGTAACAGAAGTGCCTTCCTATATGCCCACTTGTGAAGAGGATGACTGAGCATACCTGAGAAGTGCTTACAAGAGGTGTTCTCCAAGAACGCCCTCCACTGCAGGAAAATGAACTTTAATAACACTGGTGACTTGTTGAGGTTTACTGTTCGCTTTCACCTCTCCCTTCTTCAGCAGCCTGCATCCTCCAGCGAGTCAGTTTACTTGATGCAGAATGAAATTCTGGCCACAGCGTCTTCCTAGCCTCCAAGCACAATAGTGCAAACAACTGTGTCCTTCCATCTGGTTTCTCTGAAGCCACAGCTGCCTCTAAACATTTCAGGAGCATCGGCATAGCATGTTGCCACTCCAAGGACTTGGCTGCCTCTGATGAAAGAGGAGGTATGAAGGTGTGCAAAGACAGGTTGCAGAATTGAGAACAAATCACAGAGAGGTGACTCTGTTTCTCTTGCTGCTGTGGAAAGTGGAAGGTAAGGGCAGTGACTGCCCTTCTGGGAAGGGCAGAAAAGCCTCAAGCACAGAAACCTCTTTCTTTCTCCAGACACAGCCAGCCTGGAATTTCTGCTCTGCCAGTTTATCATTTCTGCCCTGCCTTAGACCATTTGCTTGATTTGTCACTAGAGTCTGCCTTCTCTGATCCTCCAGACAGCATATTCCTCCATGCAAAAGATGTGGGACCACACTTTTCTGATGTAGTATATTTATCCATCCAGCATACACAGGACCAAATCAATGGGGACTCCTCTACTCATGGGCATTGGGCTTGGAAAGCAGAGACAGGACCACTCTGAATGTCTGATCTTTCCACACCTAAGGATGGGGCTTCTTCCAAGAGGCAAGGTTCAGAGGAACTATTTGGAAGACTCTTAGCACTTTCAGTATAAAGCACAGGCAATTCTGACAAGGAGGAATAAACAGGCAGCCTGTGGTCATGACATGTGATGTTGTGAC
The DNA here is from genome assembly GCA_033439905.1 of Ceryle rudis. Taxonomy (NCBI): domain Eukaryota; kingdom Metazoa; phylum Chordata; class Aves; order Coraciiformes; family Cerylidae; genus Ceryle; species Ceryle rudis. The sequence continues at coordinate 279 of JAAGNO010020657.1, read as the reverse complement.
CCCTGGGACACACAACTTGTCAATCATAGAATCATAGAAATATCTGGGTTGGAAGGGACCTCTAGAGGTCATCTCGTCCAACCCCCTGCTGAGAGCAGGGACATCCTCAACTAGAGCAGGTTACTCAGAGTTCTGTCAAGCCTCACCTTGAATGTCTCCAGGGATGGGACCTCAACCACCTCCCTGGGCAACCTGTTCCAGAGCTCCACCACCCTCATGGTAAAGAACTTCTTCCAAACATCCAATCGAAATCCACTCTTTTCTAAGTTAAAACCATTA
>JAAGNO010020655.1:171828-194514 GCA_033439905.1 Ceryle rudis | reverse complement strand
AAAACTGTTTGCATCCCTTTTTTTCATGAATATGTAAGATTCTTAGTGGATTTTTTGTTTGTTTGTTAGTTTTGTTTTTAAAAAATAAATCTGTTTTGGAGGGGACGGGAAATGATGTGAAGGATTCTTTTCCACTTTGTGGGAAAGTATTCAAGCAAGGGTGTTTGTCCCCTGCCTGTCCCATCCCTGTCCCCTTTCCTACCCATGTTTTGTTGTATGTTTTTTGTGTATGTGTGTTTGGTTTTTGTGGTGGTGTTGTGTAGTTTTTTTGGATGGTGGGGGTTTTTTTGTTTGGTTTTTTTTTTTTTAAACTGCTGTCATTCTGGAAGTAGCAGGTGAACACTTGAAAGCTTTCTATTCTTGAACCAGTGACAGGTAACAGCAGTCCGAGAGGAAAATAATGTGGCTCTTAAGTTGACTATGCTTTCTTAGGACTACTAGGAAACAAACAAACAAACCCCATTAAAACCAACCCAACAAAAGCCCATAGCTGTTGACTGTCCAGGAGTTTTGAAGTAGACTACCCTGTATGTGACCACCACAGACTCCAGCAGTTAGTACTGTAAATTTACTGTTTTGTGTCTTGAGGGAGAGGATGGAAGGTCGTTCCTTAGTGTCTGTCAGCGTGTATTTTCAGTGCAGGTGGAGGCTTTGCTGTTCTGACTAGTGCTGGCTATTCACTCTCAGCTATGTGGAGTCTTCCATGCTGTGTTGGCACAAGTATTCTCCATGGCAGGGCAGTGATCGGATTTTGGGAGGAAATGTGAAAACCTCTAGAAATGCATCCTTTTCCAGATGGATTTGTTTCTATCTGGTGCATTGCACAGCTGTTCAAACTGCTGTGCTAAAACAGTGGGGGAATTAACTACTGGAAAGGCGTGGGAGGGTGTCTGCTTCCAAAAGTCTAAATGTAGCATGCTGTTAAATTTTTGTGGTTTCTCATTCAGCTGTAGTAGGTTGTAAAAGCTGCTGATCAATAGTACAGGCAGGTGATTAGCAGCCTGAGTTCAGAACACTTACCTTAATTTGGTTGATGCAGTATGCCGAAAATAGAAGGATTCAGTAAAAAGCTAGTGAAGGAAGGAAGGCAGGCAGGCAGGCTGGCTTACCAAGAACTGGTAAGTTGTCAAATGGGAACTTGTTGCATGTTTAAGAACCAAAGGCAAATCACTTGGTTACACAGAATCATTGGATCTGCTAAAATCATGCAGTGTGCCATTGAAAGAAGTATGCAGTGTTTGAAGAGAGTTATTTTCCCAATGAACACATCAAACACAAAGGATTTCAGTTCCTCCTTCATGGCTCCTGATAGTGTCTTTAGAAACTCCTCCTTTTCAAGCAATATGTATGTCAAAATTCAACTGATAAGGTTATAAAACTAATTGAAAAGCAGAAACGTGAGAGCTGTCACGAGTGAACTTTCTGACATGCAGCACAATATGAAACAGCATTGGAGTGCTCTGCTAGAATATTTTGATTCTCCAGGTGTAAAACTCATAGGTAGTTTAGGGCATGGTGGTGTGTTCTTCAGTGCTTGCATTCCACTTGTGCATGGATTGTGGCATGAATCTTTGGAAAATACATAATTTTGTAATTCATCTAAAAACTTAGTTTCATGCAAATGTAGCAGGGTAAGAAGTCCCGTTTGTCCAAATTGCTTTAATGTTGCCACTTGAACATTTCCATCTGCAGCCTTAAAATAGCTTTTAAATACAGCTTTCTGAATGGAATATATAAATAAATGCACTCTTCCTTTCCCAGAGAGGCAGGAAGGGTGTGTATGCATTTAACTATTTCATAATTCCTTCTCAGATGTGTTAGTAACACAAAACAATGCTTTCCCCCTCCTTGCTGCATATCAGGTTTTAAAGAAACACTTGTTTCTTGGTGGAACATGTGGTTGTATCCTGATGATTAAAGGCTTGAAAATTCATGTTTTTCCCCCCAAGCAAGTAGAAGTTTAAATAAAGACTAGAAGTTTGAAATGGCAAGTATAGAAGTGCAGAAAGCCCTCAGGAGAGTTGTTAACCTAGTTCAGAATTGCAGTCCCATCCTTACCTCTAAAAGACCCTTCAGTCATCAGCTTGAGGCATACATGTAGGACCCACTTATTGCATGGTTCTTCTTTCACTGCATTTTCAATACTTCAATCTGCAGAAGTAAATTGGCTTCAAAACATGTGAATTTCTACTGCTTAAATATAAACTTAGCAACACAAAACCTTTATTTCAGTTTTGCAGCCTCAATTTATCTGGGAACTTTCTCCTTTCTTCCTTTCTCTCTTCTTTCTGAATGTTCAATGTCTGGTGTTACAGACAATATAAATTCCTTTTCCTTCTAATAATCTCCTGCTTGCACATACAAGATAACAGCCACATATATGGTTTTGCTGGATTACTAAATTGACAAAGCACCAGAATAAACAGCAGTGTGTTGCAAGTAGAATTAGCTGATGTTTAACTTCCTTTTTAATTTATTCAGGTTCTATAACTCTGCTTGGCTCTGGTAAAAGCAGCTCAGTTGCTTGCTTCAGATAATTCTGTGGCATGCAAACTGATTACACTTAACCTATCAAGATGAATGCTGAGTGTGACCGGGGGAGCCTAGAGCCAGAAGATTTGCAGGATTTTTCAGCAGACATCTAGGAAGAACCTGCTCAGTAATCTGTAAATGTGTAATCCTTTTAATGCACCAACTTTGTTAGAACACATTAGTGTCAAATATTAAGCATAATATTTTAGTCCATGAAGCATATTGTTGAAACAAATTAAACTGAAAATGTGGTGATAGTGTCGGGGGGGGGGGGGGAGAAACCCCTGTGAAATCTTTTGAAGTTGAATTTGGAATAGTTTCATTAGATGTCCTCCATTGGCTTCCAAATGCTGGTGGTATTACATTTGCATGTGTCTGAGTTGAAAGTGTTTGACTCTGAACCTGTTGGTGGCCAGAGATGAACTTGTCTAATTAATTAGTGTGAACTAACTGAACATGGGACTGTGTTGACATCTAAGTTATACTGTATTGGGTTTTCTTTTAATCTATTAATCCATATTTGCAGTGTGTCCTGATGTGTTTCTAGTGGAAATTTGACTAGTTGATGGAGATGCTCTATTGCTAAAAGCTTCAGTTAAAGGAATGTCCCTTTCCAGTGGGTGCAAAGAAGCTTGAGAGGTTCAAGCTGTTATGAAACTTTTGAGCTGTATACTTCTAGATTTGTGTGTTTTTTGGAAGGGGAGAAAGGAAAAAAAAAAAAAAAGTTCTTGTTGGTCTGCAGACCTTTCCTTCCTCTGTAATTTTAAACCCATTTCCTCCCCTTGTCTCAATGAACAATCTAAAGTGCAGAACTTTTTTTTTTTTTTTTCTAGTTACAGGGCAGTGTTGGGAGGAAAGCCTGTGATAAGCGTCAGTGCAGCCAGGGGCCATAGCCACCTGGGTGGGTAGTCATTGTTCTGTACTTCTGTTGTACTCGTTTCTTTACTTCCTTCATTGATCTCCTTGATATTACCCAACCTGTATCTGGGCTGGATTATTGACAGGTTTCCCAAGCTTTATGTAGGGTGAGGATAACTGTCCCCACCATGCCATCCTCCTAGCTTGTAGTGTCTTCTCAGTGAGTTGGCCAGTTAGTATATTGATAGGTATAAGATGAGCACAGAATCCTTAAAATCAGAAGGGATTAATATAAATCAAAGCTTGCTCAGATTTAAGCAGCACATCAGATTGAGCCTCTTTATCCTTAATGCTACATCCCCCAGTTCTGGCCAGACGCTGTAAATCTGCAACTTGCTCCAACTGCCTTACGCAGCTACTGAAACATCCCAGCCTTTTCTCTTAAATTTATCAGTGCCTTGACATTAAATATTTCAAGTGGGTTTTCTTGAACTGAGTGTAGATATTTTTTTTGTGTGTGTGTTCTTCTTAAAGGTTACTTCTTGTTGGAATGAAATTGAAGGTTGGGAGTTCTTAGCAGATGTTATGATTAAATCTGACTGGTTGTAGGCTCCTTCCTCTCCCAGCTCCCAAATGTAACATTTGGGATGATGAATAGCAGAATTTATAAGTGATGTTGGTAGCTCTAATTGTTCAGGTTTTTGTGTATGTGTGTGCACACGTGAGTAAACTTTTCTGTGAGCAAAAGCTGTGCTGCAAAACTGATGCCTTCTTAACCTGGCTTGTAACTGTATTTAATAAGTCAGTAAGTACCTTTTGCATGGGAGTGTTCTGATAATTTTGAATGAATGGTTTGATATATGACTTCAGTAGTCTCTGCTGAAGATAAATTACATAAAGGACTTGATGCATGTTAAGTCTTTTCTGTATTTCTGGTGGACAAATTTTATGTGCTTATACATTCCAGATAGATTTTTGTTCTTTTTAAGTGCAGCAACTAGATGTTACTAAACCTTACCTGCAAAACACTTCTCCTTATTTCTTTTCCTTCTCACAGTGAAATTGCCCACTATCAGGCTAGCGTTGACCCAGTCATCTAATATGTGCCTTTTTTGCCTCTGGCTCTTCAGCCTTCGATTTGTAAAAGTATTGTTAAATCGAGCTCACGCTGTTCATTCAGTTTCTCTCATTGTGCAGTTTGTCAGTTCTGTGCTCGCTGCCCTTGTGTAAGGACCTTTCTCAGCTTACCCCAAGGGAGGCTGCATGTTTTCCTCAGATGCCTTTTGGGGATTGTGTTGAAATTGTCTGGCAGTGAAAGGCCAGGCAGAGGAGTCTCTCTCAATCATTGCACCAGAATTGAGTGTGCTGTTGTGGAGCACCTGGAGTACAAAGCCCTTGTTTTTCACAGAGGCTTGTTACTCAGTAGTTGAATGGCAGCTTTTCTGCCAGCAGCAGAAGGATGCACCTTTCATATCTGAGCTGACAGAGCAATTGCTTTACTAGAGCTAGACTTCTGCATCAGTGGGGTAAAATGAACCATGCATGGTATTTAGATGTATCAGTTATTTAACTTGACTTAGGTGCGCCTGCTTTAGCAGTGGGGTTTGACTGGATGATCTCCAGAGGTCCCGTCCAACCCCTACCATTCGGTGATTTAGCACATTTCTGTTTGGCTACTAATTACTTAATATCTTTTATTTTTAGTGTTTTTACTCCCTGATAAAATGTGGTGTATTCAAACAGGTGCTTTATTTTTATAATAGAGAGCGCTACCTGGGAACCGAGCAAAGTTCCATACCACTTGAATTTTCTTTTCTGCACTCAAACAGTATCTGTATCATGCCAGCACTGAGGCAAAGACAATGCAAGTGGATTGTTGTGATAGTGCTGGTATGATGAGTCTGTGTTGAACACCCTCTGGATGTTAAACCAGGATTTAGCTACTGGAAGTGTGAATGCTGGAGATGTACTGAGGAGAAGTTACTAAGAACAGCCCAAGAGCGCAGCTGTTCCTCAGCTTGCTGCTGACAATGAGGAGCTGACTGCTGCTTTGCAGCATATTTCATAGATGTTTCACAAAATCCTAAGTAGTCTACCGACTACTAACAAATTTTATCTTCCATGTACATAAATGTCTAAAGTCTGCGTGAGAAAATAGTATTTTTTCTTCTCTGATATAATGCTTAACTTCAGGTTTCAGTGACAGTTCTGTTTAATGAAAATGAGATCAATGCCCCTGTGTCTGATCTCTAAACATTATTAAAGTACTTAGAAACAAGACTTCATGCACTTGTGAATGTGTGTAAAGGTTTATATATTCAAATCCGGTGAAAACTGCCCTTTTCTTCCAAGGGAAGCCCAGAACTTCCAAATAGAAATTCTCAAAATTGACTCACTGTGCATTCATACTGACTAGGCTTACGGAGGTTTATTTGCCCCATTTCCTGCTTTTTTTCAATTCTTAAACATTTAAGATTAGTTTTAAAGGATAATTGCACTTTTTCAATGCAATTACAAGATCCTCCCAGCATTGCCCATACGAGTTCAGTGTTCTGAATGATACAAAACGATCACAGGAGATAGTGAGCAAAGTGTTTCTTCCTTCATGAGGTCCCTGACCTCTTCCTGCCCTACGTGTCAGGGAGGTGAGCAGGGCAACAAGTGTAATTATTGTACCTCATCACTTTTTAAAAATCTGTTTTATGTAGAACCAGCTAAGCTGTTTGCAACCACTGCAGTGAGTTTGTAGTGCCAGCAGAGATTTCTTAGGTGATCTCTGTGGAGCAGAAACCTTTAGTTATGTTATATGCACAGTACTCTACCTCTGCAGAGAAAGGAATGATTTGGGGCAGAAGTCTATTATTTCTGGACTGATTTAATTTGAAGTTACTAGTTCACCTTTGAACTGCTGTTCATTGTTTAGTGGCTTTACAAAGAAGCAGCTAAGGCCTATTGAAACTTAAAAATCAATTAAAAAAAATAAATCCTGCATCTCTATCCATTTGTGACCTCAAAGTGGAAAAGGCACACAGATGCCAGATTTATCCAAGATGAAAACGGTACCAATATTGATACTGCAGTATGCTTTACAAAGGTGTGCTGACATTCCTAAAAATCCTATCTATGTACAAGAGATTGTTAGTGCCCTGATACATCTGAAGATAAAGTATTAAGCTATTAACATAAGAAACAAAATAAGTGCCTGAGTACAGTGGGTTCCAATGTCATCTCTTTGTCTGGAGGAGCACTGAGAAGGCTGCTAATGTGTCTTAATTACTGCTGCTGTTAGAGTTCTGGGTCTGACAGTTGGAACTAAGCAGGATGTTTTCAGTTGTCAGAATGACAGCAGACTCGACATTTTATTGTCTCTGTTTATACAGTCTATATTTAGTAATCTCGAATCCTAGAATATTGTTGGGGGGGTTGCGGAGGACTTTGACAAATGCAGTAGGCCAGTGTCAGACCTGGTGATCATGTTCTGTTTCAAGTAGAGATGAAATAGCACACAAAAGATCCTGAATTGCAAACCGGGATTCCTAGCTAGTATTAATCATACTGTTACTTTTACTTAGCTCCATTATTTGTCTAGTTTCTAATTTTCATGATTTTAGGAGAGTAATATGTTAATCATCAAGTATTATTAGATGGAAAATGTAATCTAAAAATGAGGTTTTGTTATTGCTTTGGATGAACTCAGGATTTGATTTGTTTCTTGGTTCTTTGTTAAGAAGCTGTTAAAAAAAGAAAAAAAAGAAAAAAAAAAGAATGGTTTCTGCTGATAGACATGAATCTCCTTGAAGCTGCCATTTTAGTGAGACAATCTCTTGATTCTTGGTAAAAGTATGGCCACAACCTTTCTGTCTTAATGCTTCAGTGAGTGCTGCATAAAATGGTTCTGTTCTTTAGGATGCAAAGGAGACATTTTTCTGGGAGCATCTCGCTGACTGTTTATAAGATGCCAGTGATATATGAGTTTGAATGAGATGTCCTTTTGGGTGAATCTCTACTCATTATTTCTTTAATATTAATAGAATGAGACAATGCATGAAATCCTGGCTCCAGCACACTGGATGGCAGAACTCCCACTGATTTCAATATGCCTAAGCCTTTCCCTTCTGTGTCTTGGTTGCTATGACTTTTTTCGTCCTATCAACATTGCAATGAAGTGTTCAAGGAAAGGAGAAGAGCAGGCAAGCTCCATGTAATTTAGCTGTCACTCGGCAAGTGTCCTGCACAGCAGCTGAAGGAATGTGACACTCTGGTGGTCATATGCCTTGACGGTGAACTCAGACCCATAGAGACCTCTCCAAGTGTATGTTTAATCAGTGTTCCTTCAGAGAGTTCTGTCATTCTCATTTGCCTCTTGCTTATGCCACTGTAAATTAGAAGTTACTCTAGTCAAGTTGAAGTAACTAAATCAGCATTAAGTAAGAGGAGAATTAGGCTTGTGCTTCTTGATTTTAAACAAATAAAAATGACAAGACCTTAGGTGGTGGTTGGTTGTTTTTTTTTTTTTTAACCTGTTTCTTTGACAAATAACAGGTCTGATAATTTGCAACTGAAAACTGACATTTTCCTGTTAAACTGAATGGCAGGCTTAACTTCATCTCCCTCAGACTTTGAAGTATTGTCAAAAGTGAAGGTCAAGGACCAGTGACATTTACTGGCATGGGTGTTCTGGGGTTTTCCTTACCTTCAGGGAACAGTAAAAAGAGTGTGTAGCAATAAAGAGTATACAGAGGCAGTGTTTAGTGTTTGTGGTGGTTGTTTTTTGTGGGTGTGGGTTTTGTTGTGTGTGGGTGGGGTTTTTTTGTTTGTGTGGTGGTGGTGTTGTTTTTTCTTTATCTTTTTTTTTTTTTTTTTGTGGTGGCTACATGTGAAGTATCTGGCCATGCTTCAGAATTACTGCTGTGGATACAAAGCTAAATAGTTTAAGGTCTTTGGTGTCATCTGTTGTGCCATTGAGTTAATGTACTCTTGGCTAGACCTGCTGGGCTTTCTACTGTTGTGCAGTTTTTGAAATTGCATACTGCTGCAAGTAAATGTAAGCTGGCTGAAAAAATAATCTTTTATTAACTTTACACTGTTGAAAATAATGCAAGGTTCAAAGATTATTTGACCTCTGATTTCTCTTGGAGCATAATTTCAGGAACCTATGCAGTCTGCTGCTTTGCTGTTAGTGTAGGAACTTTGCACATCTAAGCTTCTAATTTTTACTCTAAGCTATAGTAAAACACCAGTACAAATGTTCTAAACTAATTTAGATATGACCAGTGATTCAGCAGTCTAAAGTTTATTTTTTTGTGTGTGTGTGTGAGGGACATGGTGGCAGTCACTCAATGGTAACACTTACTCTAATGATGCAGATAAATTGTGCTTGCTCTTCTCTCTGTATATACATTTATATTTCTTCCCTGCTGTGCACAATTTTAGCGCCTGATTTATCAACCTCAATTACAGGAGTAGAGCTTGATCTTTTTTCCTACATCACTTCTATATGCAGCCAGATGGGTGCATTGGCTGCCATGTTTTTTAAAAACCAAAAACACTCAGCAGCCCATCTGGAATCTCGGTTGGCGCTGGCTAAAGCCAACATCAAGCAGAGATTCCAGATAAGTGCCAGCAGCAACACATTTCTCACTTCAAAAAAAAAAAAAAAAAACCAAACCACCCAAAAAAACCCACAATTTTTTTTTCAGTTTTTGAATTGAAACTTAAGATGGAATAAAAAATTGTTAGTTCCAAAAATACAAAAGCATTGCAATGCTAATACAGATTCTTTCTGAAATATTTGGGGACTATTCCACAAATGTGCAGAGAATCCTGCAGCTACTTAAAGAGGTTGTGGTTATGCTGCACTTGAAAACTGGATTGCATATAGGCAGGCATTTACATTGTATGGGCTCCACATGGAATATATTAGCCCAGCAGGAAATCTGATTACAACTCTGTGTAGCTTTCCCAAAGTAAAAATTATTATTTTCAAGTCAGGTGAAGTGTGTTTGAAAAATCTGGCCTTCCCATTTAGCTATAGAAGTAGTTGTTCAATGTGGAGCTAGAAATCTGTTTCTGCTTCCCATGTTCCGGATATCCCATGCACAAATTTTTAAGTTGATACAGTAAGCAGTGTGTGCATGGGAAGTAAGAATGTAAAGGAAAAACAGAAACAACAAATCTCTCCCCCAGTACCTTGTATTTTGAGTAGATAACCTTTCATTTGTCTCGGGCTCTGCCTGCGTGAATGAAGAAGCAGGAGGGGGAGCATCCCTAGATTCTTAAAACTTTTTTAAAGGAATACTGTTAGATTATGGTTAATTGCTACAAAAAGACATTTCAAGAACAGGAAACACTCCAGGATCTAGTTCATGTGGGTTGTGGGGTTTTTGTGTGTGTTTTTTTTTTTTTTCTTCTCTGCAGGTTTTACTCTTGTTATAGATGTGAAGTAAAATGGGAAGCTTTATTTTATGACTCTGGGGCAAACCTGACCCATCTGACAAAGCACTCTGCCTAGCAATAGAGGGAATGCAAGGTAATTCTGTCCCATCCAAAGTGCAATTACTGTTGTAATTACTGTTTTTACTGTAACTCTCCTATTTGGACCATAACAGACTACCTCAGCATAATTTTGGGGAGGAAGAGATAGTAGAATAATTTACATTAGTAAATAGTTGTACTACTAATATGAATTCAGATTCTTAGTATATTTCTACCTTAGTACACCTCTGGGGTGCTAAAGAAAAGTATAGTAGCTAGTTATCGTTCTTAGTATAGTCCTTACGTAGTTCTTAGCATGCATAAATAAAGGTGTGTCCAGCAGGTCGAGGGACATTCTCCTTCCTCTCTACTCTGCACTGGTGAGACCGCGTCTGGACTATTGTGTTCAGTTCTGGTCTCCCCAGTTCAAGAGGGACAGGGAAATACTAGAGAGAGTCCAACAGAGAGCTACAAAAATGATGAAGGGACTGGGACATCTCTCTTACGAGGAAAGGCTGAGACCCCTGGGGCTGTTTAGCCTGGAGGAGACTGAGAGGGGGTCTTATTAATGTTTGCAAATATCTGAAGGGTGGGTGTCAAGTAGAAAGGGCCAGTCTCTTTTCAGTTGTGCCCTGTGATAGGATAAGAGGTAAGGTCACAAGGTGAAACACAGGAAGTTCCACCTCAACAGGAGGAAAAACTTCTCACTCTGAAAGTGACAGAGACTGGAACAGGCTGCCCAGAGAGGTTGTGGAGTCTCCTTCTCTGGAGACTTTCAGTTCCCTCCTGGATCTGTTCCTGTGTGGCCTGCCCTGGGTGTTCCTGTGCTGGCAGAGGGTTTGGACTCAATGATCTCCAGAGGTCCCTTCCAACCCCTACTGTTCTATGATACCTTTAGAAAAACCCATTTTTTTCTTCCTCTGAACTTAACCTTTGCTTTTCACAGTTAATACCTCTTCTAAATAAAAAAAGCTCAGGCCCAAAACAAACAAAAAACCCAAATGAGAATGATGGTTTTCTTTCCTCCTTAAAACTTGATGCTTAAGTCTAAGTTGTCCCAGCTTTATATCCAATTTTTCAACAAGGAATTTAAATCTGTGAATATGTATTCTCTGAGTACATTGCAAAAGCTTATTATCATGTGCATGGGATTTTCAAGTTGTTTCCATTTTCATCCATGATGAAGCATTCAGAGACTGTATGCTAACATAAGACCCATAATAAAGTTAGCATTATTTACATGCAAGTTGCAGGGTATAAAATCCAAGTTAATTCTCACTGTTTTGCTGCATTAACTTCATCCTCTTTAGGATACAAGAGTATTTTTGTTTCTTTAGACTGGAAATTTACTTCTGTCTTTCAGATGTTAGAGAATAGATGGAACTGGCGATGAGCACTTATACCCTGCTTCAATCTGTGCATATGGAGCAATTCTGAAACCGGTGATACGCACCTCTCTGATTATGTTAATAATTCTGATTTTAACTTTTTTTTGACCAGTGGCTTCTAGGATATCAATTATGGTTTCTCCCCAGGCTGTCCTCTGACATACTTGTCATCAGAAATGTGTTCATCTAGGTGAAATACAACAGCGACTGTATACTTGTGTAACTTGATTCTGTAGAATAGCCTGCTGTGTGTAGTGGAGTGGCTGGTGGAGGTGAATTGAGGAAGCTCTGCAGTGTCATGGGACTTACTGGCCTCATAGTGGGAAGCAGTGGCGTTCTTTTTGACAGGTAAAGGAATATGCCTTTCATAAAAGCTTTGTCACCTACCTTCTTTTGCTTTTTCCTCTCATCCCCATATATAAGGAGGGCCCAGTGCTTTCACAGAGTGCTTAAGGGAGGCACTGGTTAAGGGTGGAGGAGCTTGATTTTTGTACGGAAAGGGGTATTTAACACACAGGAAGTTTAGATGCTGTGGATAGACTTGGATCTTGCTGTCTTCAGCCACTGCTTTTGGTGCTTGGGCAGACTGATGTGAGACGTGTTCTCAAAAAGTTCTATCTCCTGTGATCTGTGAAATAGGCTGGGCTGGTGGGCCAATTTGTAGAACAAGTGGTAGCTTCCTGGTTATTGCAAAGAAAGTAAGGCTTGGAGGATTATGGGCTGAGTTTTGAAATCTGTCTGGCTTGCTGCTGAAGGGTGCCACTGACATTAGATGGGTCCTTAGCCACAAAAGTTTTCTTGTAATTGTCAATATTATAGTTTAAATAGTACTACTATAGCACTACAAAATGCGACAGTCCAATATCTATTTACAGTTTAGGTACTGCTTCATTTAATGTTCTTAGTACTCTATATCAATTTAGAGTGGTATTTGTCTTGTACAGCAGCTTAGAAAGACATGAGAAATTAGAGTGACATTAACTGTGAAACATGAGAACTGTCTGGGGCTGTAGGAGCACGTATAGGGCCAGAAACTTCCAACTTCTGTTTTGAATTTTCCAGGTTGTGTTTCTTTAAAACTGGAATGACTTTGAGCAGCCAGAAAGTGATAAAGCTTGAGTATAATGATGTGTAGGTGTGGTGTCAGGAACTGTTATTTCCCTTGAGAATATTTGTCATCCTTTGAATAAGATCAGAAATAGATTTGAGCGCTTGCTACTATAAGTTTTTCTTCTTGGTATTTATTTTATTCTTCTGTTAGATGCTCTTCACCTTATTGTTTCCTCCTCCTCCCAGTACTACTTACCCCTTCTGCATGTTTAGTCTCCAGCTTGTCCTGTCTGCCTTGTGGGTTATGACCCATCTTGGCCAGGAACCAGTGAATTCCTGGAAGGGAAGTGGTGTCCTTTGTTGTTCCTCCTGCACCTTGCACAGCAGGGCTCTGAGCTTGCCAGTGTGCTCAAAGGCATCGCTCTAATGCAATGGTAAATATTCCTGCCTAATCCTCTGGTGTATTTCTCATCTTCTAAAGATGATTCTGGTTTAAAAGAAAACCAAACAAAAGAAAGTGCCTACCCAGAAACAGCTCCATATACTGAAAATAGGAAATTGCCACCACCACCCTTCCATGTGTCCTTGCCGAACGCTGCTTGAACCAGTTCAGTTGAGAAACTTTCTGATGAGTGGTGCTGTGGTTAATGCTGGCTTTAGCATCCAAAGACATGTAGAGGGTGCAGTCTCAGCTGGGAGTCTGGTTTGTAACCTCTGAAACCTTCTTATCACCCAGACTTTCTTAGGTGCTCCTATTTGAAGGGGAGTATAGCTCTCAACATCTTTTGGCTAGAAGGAAAAAGGAGAGAGGCTGCACTCAGATTTATTTTAATCTCTTCTGGAAGCTAGTCTGAAAGCATGTGTACACTGTTTAATCAGTATTCTGGGCATAATTCTTCTGCATAAGCATAGGCATGTGTAGAGTACCTTTTGAAATGTTGTAGGGTATTTGAGACAATGCCTTGGGGTCAGCAAATCTGACACGGGACCTATGGGACCCCAGAAGGACCCAGGTCCTTTGAAAGCAGCCTCTAGAGCCCTGGTGAGTTATCTAAGAGCATCTTGAATGGTGTGTGAGTGAGAAATTACAAAGTTTCCTTGTGTTTTCTGCCCACATTAGGCATGGAGTTTCTGGGTTGTCTGCTGACAGAGACAGGAAATATCTTTATCTGTATATTAGAATGAACTTGGCACAGCTTCGGTACCACGTAAGCAAAATTGGATCTCATCATCCATAGCTCATTTTTTATTAACTTTGGTACCGATATCAGCGTTTCATAAATGAGAACAGCATCTCCTATCAAGCCAGCTTTCTTTTGTGCTGCTCCGTTGATGGGATCTGGGTGGCAACGGTCCACTAACTCAAAGCATAATTTTGGTTAATACTCCAGCTTTATTTTTCCCTATTCAGGAAGTGCAGTCAATATATACATATTTTCACTGGCCTTTTCTATTTACATGGGTGCTTGTTTCTTGCCCATGGCAGATTAATCTAAGAACTTGAAGTATCTGTACTTTCAGTGTCTCTTTCAAGTTCGACTTTTTGTTTGTGTGTGGTGGTGGGTTTTTTGGTTTGTTTGGTGGTTGTTGTTTGGTTTGTTCATTTATTTGTTTATTTTATTTATGCTATTATAGGGGAAGAATATTCTTTGTGCTTTATTTCAGGCAGGATTGTTAACATGGCGATGTGAGCTTAATTTTTTGCTCCTAGGGAGGTTCTTGCTCTCCACCAAGGTAGACTTCCTTGTTCTTACATGATTTGGTTTTTAGAGTGTCCCTGAGGAATTTAGAATATGCAGCAGTTGTCAATTTTTTGCTCATGTAGGCTTCCCATACACTTTTGTGGTGGTATTTTGACAGGTTGTGTGTGTTTGTATTTGGTAGTAAGAATTTATGGGACCTGTAAGAGCCTGTTTTGCATATCTGGAATTGGAATGATTCCTTACATTAGTATGAGTCTTCACCTGTAAAAAACCTGGAGTGGTGGTGACAACTGCCATCCTGTGTGGACAGGATAATGTGCCTTTGTTTGGAATTGTTCGGTTGTCTGCTCGATAATTAGTAGATGGAAGAACACTTCTAAACCATGTTTATTTTAAATGTTAAAAGCCTTTAAAGATCGATAGACACACTTCAGCACAGAAGTCGGATCTGCAATACGCAGCAGATGTAGCAATCTCCCAAGTAGCATAAGGATGCCTAATAAATAAGCTCAAATCCCTGAGAAAATAATGGTGTGTTTGAGGGGATATATGTTATCTACTTCTATCAGCCTCTGAGCTGCTGCTGTTGTGCTCTCTACATGGGATTAGTAATAGTGGGATTAGTAATAATGTACTAGGCAAAGGGAAGGGAGAGACCACATTGTGAGGCTGCATATTGCCTCCAGGAGGAAGGGTGCTTTGAGTGTTTAGAGGTCAGCTGTTTATGCTGTGTTTGGTGTGGGAATTTTTTTGAGGGTAGAAGGGGGGCAGCTGTAGTCATATGTCTATTACTGTTGACAATACTAGGCATCTAATTTTGCTAGTTAAATGTTGTTAAGGTTGTTCCTTAAGGCTTTGTTCTTCACCTTGATTTTTAGGTAATATCTTCAATACCTAACTGAATCAGTGATAGCTGAAGCTATCATATCTCTGGGCAGTTGATGTGTAAAAGTGTGTTTCTGTCCTCTGCGGAGCTTCTGCTTTTCGATCTTGCGTATTGGCTTGTTTCTATAAAATGCCTTACAAATGTCTCCTCAGAGCACATAATGTTACAGAAGCCTCAGTATCTCCTTTGTCTCAGGACCACACCAGACAGGTTATTCTGAATTTCTACCATTTCTCAGGTATTTTCTTGTTTGTGCATTTCTCTGCTAAGCTGTTCTGATTAATATATATTAAGTAAATCTGTTTTCTCGGTCATACTCTTTACTCCCATCGGTTGGTCCAACCAAAACACTTTTTCTAACCTACTTGTTCATGAAATTCCTTTCTTAAAAATGTCTGTGAACTTCTTGTGCAGGTATTGCATCTGATGGATGCTTTTTGTCACTCCTGAAAGCTATACATAACTGTGACCCTCTCCATTTAGCTTCGCTTGCCAGGCTTTCCAAGGTCTCTTGTCACTTCTGCTCTACTACTTGGCTGTCACATGTTTCACGAACCATCTTTGTGCCACCTTCTTTGTGGCTCCCTATATGTTAATTTGTGACCTCCCTGCACTCATCTGCACAGGTCTCTATCCTGTTTGCTTTCTAAGTTCCTCTTGAAGACCTATGTGTACTGTGCTGCTCAGTGAACCAGGCTGACAGATGTACAAATTGCTGACTGTTCCCTGAATCAAGGTTCAGAAAAGTGTTTGGAAAATGCCTTGCATCTATATTTGCTGGCAGCACCCACAAAGCAATAATACTTGAAGTGGAAATCAGTCTGACTGCTTGGTACAACTTCTCCACTTGTAACTCCTGGCATGGATGGCTGAATCATCTTCGTCTAAATAGACAGTACTGTGAACAGATGGTAAATAATTTACAAAAAGTGAAGTTATGAGCAGCCCAAGATTGAACTTCGTGTCATATCTTTCTTACTGTCATAGATGTAGACTTGCAGCTCTGAATCACAGCAGACTATACTCCATTTATAAGACGAATTTTAAATCATTTAAAAGTAAATGAGACAAAGCTGAATTTCTTGAATTAGGCTAATAACAGGCAATGATCCCCCCAGAACAAAGAGCTGTGAAGGGACTGAGAAGCATTGCCACAAATTCATCTTCTGCCATTACCCAGAAGCCCTGGTCCAAAGTAATGCTGAAGCTACTTGTCATTTTCACTTCAGCTGTTCCACTGACACATTCAAAACCAGCACTAGATGCTGCCTCAAAGTTTCTTCAAACATCCAGAGACAGCATTAACTGTGAATTCAGGAAGATACCGCAGGAGGAATAAAATACTGCAAAAGTAAGGGACCATACAGATGACTGTGCTATAGGAATGTTTACCAACACTGATACCTCTGTAAACTTGGGGTGGCTTTGATAGCGGTCCTCACTTTCCAAGATCACAGCATCTGCTGGTGTTCAGGAGCAAAATCCAGGGGTCTGCAGTGCCTGGGTAAGCTGCAAACCTGTTCCTGGTTGTAATAAGGGACTGAAAGTAATTAGTTGATTTTTTTTTTTTTTTTTTTTAATTTAGTGCAGTTAGCCTTGTAGACAGACACGTGTTTAGTTTTTTGTTGGTTCCTTCCCTCCTTTATAGATCTGTGGTTCTCTGCAAACTGTTTCAGGGGAAATGTAGAGTATTAGTACTCATTTGATGTCATATTCCATTTTATAGAGCATTAACTATCTTTCAGTACTCGTGTGATTTTCTTTCAAAGCAGAATCAAGGTAAAAATTAAGGGATGCTTTGATGGTCAGCAATGCCCATTTGGAAACAACAAACTGAGAGCTGCATTGCCTCAGTGCTGTATTTCCAACGTGCAAAATGGGCAGTAGCTCTTGCAGGGAGCAGGTGATCTGGGCCAGCATAACAGAGCTTGCAGAAAAAATAAAGGAAAACAAAGTAGTACAGTAAATTTTCTCCTGTCTTTTTGATCTGTCATGTCTCTCCAGATGTTTTGCATCTCCCACAGCAGTTAAGGTATTGGCTGGGATTAGCTGCCCAGTTGCTTCCTGCAGCAACTGTCGAAGGCTGTGTTGGCTGAGGACTGCCCGATCTCTCTTCATGTAATGATGAGTGTATCTTTGCTGAAGTCAGCAGGCAGAATATTGACTTATGGCTTGAAGTAGCCACTGTTCTTTTGAAGAATTCTTTGTTCTGGAAGAGACTATTATTGACCTTTGGAGGATTTTGCCACTGCTTTTCTCCTAATGTAGACTTTTTTTCCAACTCAGATGTCATTTTAGGCAGTGCCTGTGGATATGTTGATGAGACTTGGTGGAACCATTGCTTAATTCAGTGGCTTGTAGCACAGCTGCCCAGACTAGCCATGCTTTGTATCGATACCTGCAGTTGCTCTAAGTAATTGTAGTTTTGCTGACTTTTAGGTATATGTATATATACTGTGTATATATATATACACACAATAGGAACTGTGTAACCCCTAGAACAAGTGTTTTCTTATTTACAGAACCGCAACACTCCAGAGAAAAAATAATTGGTAACATTTGCTAGAAGCAAACTTAGTCCAAATGGTACGTGAAATGCTGTAGTCAGCTTTTAGCTCGAAGATGCAATACAGAAGGAAGTTTCATGGTGATTGATATGTGAAGAGTCTTAAATTCAGTTGTAGATTATGCACTCTTTTTAGGATTCTTTCATAAGTGTTCTTTGAACTTGCACCCTTTAATCAAAAAAGCTAAAGGTAAGGCTGCTCTGCAGTAGTAAGTGTAACAACAGTACTCCTCATTAGTTGTGAAGACAGATTTCAGTGAAACTGATGAGAAGAAATTTTCTTCAGAATATCAAAGTAGTGATAATGTAGAAGTTTTATCACAGTAATGGGTGGTTTTATTTTATTTTTTTTTCTCTTTAGTCATGTAGAAGTTTTATCACAGTAATGGGTGGTTTTATATTTTATTTTTTTTCCCTCTTTAGTCAGCCTGGTGGCTAATGGTACAACTTAGATGATGTTCCTGCACAAAGAGAAAAAGGGTGTAATTCTGCCAAATGTGAAATTACATGATTCATTACAAGGGCCCTTAATTTGCTGTATTAATTTTTTTTTAGGAGTAATTTGTGAAATCTATTAAGCATGGTAGTCTTGCTGAAAACATAGTGTGATCTCAAAATCGCAAAAATTCTCAGAATTATTTTTGAGATGAGTGCTAGCTTGTGCTAAAAATGTTGCGCTACTCCAATCATTTCATAGCTGGATTCACTCCATCACTCAAGCTCTTTATCTGAAATTGCTATAAGCCATAACATAAAGCTTTTTACTTGCACACATCTAATTGAGGGAATATTTATTTGGTTCATATTAAATTCAAACTGGCCTACTTCTGAGGGAATATTTATTACTTTAAATCTCGGCACTTTGAAGGGAGAAGTTTTAGAACAACTCTTATTCACATGACAAAGTTAATTAGAAACTTGTATTTTAATTCCTGTAATATTTGAGTGGGAGTAGTGTAGTCTTTGACAGATAGGTATAGTAAATGAAAATTCAGCTTTTATTGGGCACACTTTGAAACATTTTACAGGATACATGTGGAACTTTGCAGGCAAATCTGGTGTGTTGTAGCTTAGAGCTTGTAACACAGCACCATCTATTCTGGCTTTTACAGCTTGATCATGCATTATGGCTACGTAACATAATGGGGACATATTTCCTGCTGTTGGCTTGGGGAAGCAATGTGGTTAACAATCCTAGGGTCTTTTTATAAACTCTTGGTTTTTATACATATGGAACAATGTCAAGAACCAAAGATGTCTCAAATATTTATTAAAAACAAACCATTCTGTTAGCTCTTGCTATGGGCGTAAAGCTGTGCTTGTGATTTTGAGTAGGTCTTGCAGCATGATACCCGGCTTCTTCCACGGGGAATTTATCAGCCTACTTCAATCACAGCCACTTGTCTCCTCCCCGCCAAAACCCCTCTGAAGCAGTTCTATGTGTGTATTTTGAGAGGAAGCCATCTTCCAGTAAACTGCTCTCTTGCTGATGATAAAGATCAAACTTATGTGCTAGAAATCAGCAGTAATGAACAGCAATTATTGGACTGAGGCACTCGTAGTTATGTTCAGCACATGTTTAAAAATAGGTAAGAGAAGTAATTCATTGATCGTTACATATTACGGCAAAAAACTTAGATTTTGCATGTCTCGTGTCTCTGTAGTTGTGTTGTAGTGAGTTATTTGCGCTTTAGGATTATGCTTAGGACTTGGAGCTATTTGCCCTGTGTTTACAGCTCCCCTCCACCCACCTAAGAGCTTTTAGCCTGAAGTGTAATAAATCGCAAATAGTGTACTTGGAATGTTGCACATGCATGGCAGGATGGACTTGGATGAAGATTTGCTGCAGCTCATATGAGGAGCTGTGTTTCAGGTACATCAAGTGTTAATATTTTTCCTAATTTATTTTTGTTCTGATGCCCCTAGAATTGGATGAAGTCTTAAATACTTTGATTCTCTTTAAGTTCCTTATTTTTTTTATAATCATTTGTTTTACTGATCTGGACAGAGATCAGTTCAAGTGTGAACGCAGAAAGGATTCTACTGTATCTACGCATGTGTAGGCATATATGTGCATATGTATGTAATTTTTTCAAGACTGTTCTTAACTTTGCATTTCTGTGAGGTGTGTGTAATGTCTGAGTTGTTGTGTAAAGTTCAAGCAAGTTACACAGTATCAGTTAACTTGAAATTGGATGTTACATCTTTGAGTCAGTTGAGAAAGTAAAAGTACTGTGTTTATTCAAAATTATATGAAAGCTATTTCATATTATTTAAATATACAGAAGCAAAGACATAAAAACACAGGCTGAGGAAAAGATGCTGTTGAGATGGTATCTTCTCAGACCATCCAAAGTCTTGACCTTCTGTCAGAGTTCTGGAATATCTTGTAGAGGTGCACCTTATGCTCTGAATGCCTCCTAAATTATTAAGAGGTCATTAATATGTGTTGGAACTTTTGGAGACGGATTTTAAATATAAATGCAACAATTTAAAATGCAATAGGAAATAGGACGTGAAACCAAAGTGAAGGTTATAGTGTATGAAAGGCAGTTTGTGGAAGAAGGGGTGCAACAAAATGCTAGGAAAACCAGACACGTGTGAGAGTCTGTAACAGTTTTTGTGCCAGACGGTTTAGACTTTTTGTTCCTGGGATTTCTTGTTTATTTTTCTTCCCGTGGCTTGGTATTCTTAAATTGCACAGTGTAGTAGTTCACCTTGCAGGCTACCAAAGCACAGATTCCCATCATGTGACTGCCATCAGGAATAATATTCTAAAATGGTAAAACCCATATGCTTAGGGAAATAGCTTATCACAAAGTAACTGCAAGGCAAATGTCATACAGTGTGTTCTGCATCTTTAACTATGTAATTGTAGCAGAAATGGATCTGCTAATGAAATGGATAACCCAGTGACAAATTCAAGGTGCCATTTGTTTTTGGCTGTCATAACATCACAGCTAAATTTAACCTCAGAATGTTACAGAAAAGGAGCAGTAGCGTGGCTCTGTGATCTCCGCAGGTGGAGAGAGTAACTGAAGGTAGCCAGAGAGATGCTAACGAATTAGCCTAAGCTTGGTAAGTGAATCAAGAATCACTCTCTGAATGTTGCTAGTATCAGTATTAGATTTTTTTGTACAGATTTTTATATAGTTTGCCAGAACAGGGGATGGCTATTTCTTCTCCAAGTAAACATTGGCCGTTAACTAGATGCAAACATGGGAGGAGTAGACCTACTGTGAAAGTATAGAAATAACATCTGGCTGCCAGGCTTAAGCCAAAAAAAACCCCCACAGTACTCCTGAGAAGAGCCTTAAGATGCTGCATGTATAGAGTTCAATGACCTTGTACTTTAACTATTTACTACCTTTATCCCTGTCAGTAGTTTACAACCTGCTGTCCTTCAGGTAATTCTCCCCCCCCCCCCCCAAGAACTTGTCTCAACTCCTGTTGTATACTGCCTGTTAAAGAATCTTGTTTTCACATTGTTGGAATGTGACCACTAGGTCCTTAGAGTTAACTGTGAAGTCAGAAGTTTCATCAAAAAACAAAACAAAAAAACCAAACAACAACAACAAAAACTATGCCAAAAAAAACTCCCAAAAGTAACCAACCAAAAAAACCCAGAAAAAACAACCAACCAAAACCCAACAGAAACCAGCAACAAGCAAAAACCAATGAAAACACTACTCTTGAATCCAAGTCAACATCTGTTACTGCTAGAGAGACAGTATGGGACTTAAAAATGTGGATGTGTTCCATTGTAAAATGTAATGTGACTGGGAATCTGAAGTCGTGTGTGGGAACTGTTAAATGTGCTGCTAACAGTGGCTTGTTTTTGTGGTGGTGTTTTTTTTTTTAACATAGTGTCACTTACAGAGAAGTTTCTTCTCTACTATGTTGCAGAAAGTATTTGAGGTGAAGGGAATGTTAGACTGGATCTTATACTAATGCCACAGTACATGATTTTAATGTTGCTGGGTTTTTTGTTGTTAAATTTACTCACTAGCAGATCTGCTCAAGGCATGGTTAAGACATCCCTTTGAGAAAATTTGGAGATTAAAAAATACTTCAGTACAATGGCTTGCTTCTTATGGAGCAGCTCTGTTTCTTAAAATGTCTTCAGTCAGGGACTGAGAATGTGTTTACAGGCAGATGTGAATTCATGCTTTGCTTCAAACAGATACGACTACACTGGGCTCCACCAGGTAGCTGCGATCATGCGGTTAACACAGTGAGTTATTGGCCGAAGTAAGTCCAGTTTTGCCAATGCGGCTGCGCAGACTTTGGTCCAGGCAAGCTTGCATCTGCCTGCAAAAGACTGTGAACAACCTGTGGGGAAGACCAGACTTCCCTGCTGATTCTTCATCCCCCTTTTGGAGAATTGTTGCTTGGACCGAGCGTTGCATGATGAAACCCAGCGACAACACAGCAGGTCTTCCCAGGGCTGCACGCTTGTTTGCACAGAGAGGAAAAAGAGCTCAGAAGGCTGCGTAATGGTACCTCTTAAGATTCAAAGGCAGTCTGCACTAGTAACAGACAGGTTTAGAGATCTTAACCCTCCTTAGGAGTATACGGTAGTCTGGAAATCTTGCTGTGTTCCATGGGATTATTTGTGATGCAGGGTAGTGTGCAACACAAGTAAGGGACATCACAATCTGTCTCTCTAAATTAGCAATCTGTTACAAAGATCAGATTAAAATTAAGGTCAGATTTCCATTCTCCCATGCACATATTTGGCTGACATGCAAGTCAACAAGAGTACTGTGTGCAACTCAAGATGCAATTTGGCCCTAAATTAATTTCATTAGTAAAACTGAAACTCAAACATGGTGTGAATGAGACATCTGTTAGTCTGCTGATTCATGTCTAAGGAGAAATGTCATAAGGATTTTTAGAATGCGATGCTGCATATGAAGCAGCTGCACTGACGTTGCAGATCAGTCTGTTTCAAATGAAGTCTTAAACAATAAACCCTTCTGTGATTCTTTTTGCTGTGAATGTATGTCTTTGAAAATGCAAAGAAATACATGTGGAACAGTGAAAATGGGAGAGGATTGCAATGAAAGAAGCATGGAAGCTTCCCACTACAGTCCTCATGTCTTTACTTAAATCCTCTTGGTGCTTTCCTTCCCTCCACCCCCCCTCCCCCCCCCCCCCCCCCCCCCCCCGACGCACTCCGCCCCCCCTGGGGGCGAACAGACAAAACAGAGAGCAGAAGAGCTACTA
>JAAGNO010020655.1:158888-171818 GCA_033439905.1 Ceryle rudis | reverse complement strand
GGAGTCGAAGAAAAAACAAAGGGAGCTTCCCCCCGACCGCCCCCTGTTTTTGTCTAAAACCCCCTGGTGCTTTCCCCCCCCCCCCCCCCCCCCCCCCCCGAACATGACTTTAGTCAGGTATGGCAGCACACAGTGGGAAAGAAATCATGTACTTGGGAAAAACTTTAAATGACAGTCTGTTACCCTCTTGTCTAAACTGGCATTTCATCTGCCTTTTCCATTTAATGTCATTGGATGTATTTTGCATTGGTGATACTTTTTTTTTTTCTTATTTTTGTTTGTTGGAAACGTATTTGCTCCTATTGAATACTGACATTCACAAACCTTTGCTAATGGTGGCAAAATGTTTTCTATTTATGTTTATTTGTTTTTTTTATTGGCTTTTATAGCATCTGTTTCCTTTGGTATGTGAGCTTCCCTGCTGGTAAAACTGGGATTTCAGGAACATGGGCTGAACTGCAGTGGGATGGCACTTAAATCTCCATTAATTTTTTTCTGGTGGGAGCCTGGCTATAGAAGGATGGCAGGGTAGGTAGCATGCTTCTTCCAGTGAGAGCAAGTGCTAGAAACAAGAATGTCAAAGCAATAACAATCCTGTTTTCATGTATATTTCCCATGAGTAAGAGAGGCATATTGTAGATGACACATTAACAGGCTTGTCTTTAAATAGAATGTTTTTTCAAAGTCTTCCTTGGGGCACCAGTGACTGCTCATTGCCACATTAATGGATGCATTCTCCTGATAGAATAACAAGAATCTGGAGACTGAAGATGATACTAAACTTTCCTCTTGACAGATACTGCATATCTTTGGTTTTTGTGTGAATATGTACCTGGATTGAGGGCTTGGTGAAGCCTTGATAGCAAGGGAAAATCCACACTCATGTCTGATGTGCCAGTGACCTCTTAGAAGAATGTCTACTGTGTAAGTTTGAGAGATTGAGAGTAACCAGAGCAGTAAGTGCACCTGTTCCCAATGATTTGAATACAGGAGATGTACACTTCAGCAGCTGGAGTGCTGTGGCAATGTGGAGTATCTTCTAAACATGGCTGTACTGGTGGAAAGATAACAAAGAGCCTGGACGTTAAGGCAGTTCCTAGTACCCAGAAGTACTGTCCATTGGTTCAGTTCTGCTTTATCATACAGAAGCCTCAAAGCTGCCTGACAGTTCATGGGGCAGTGAACAGCTGCACTACAAGCAGTGATAGAAATGAACAGTGAGTGCAAAATACGGTTTGGACTTAATTTGAAGAGTGCCTTATCTTTCCTCTCCTCCTTGGCCCCAGAGGAAGTTGTCTACCTTCCACCTATGATTTGATAAGTCAAATGATTTATCTCTGTTCTTCAAAGTATATCACTGTTTCACTAGTCATCTTTCTTATTCTTTTTGTCCTTGCTCTTTTCATACCTGTTGTCAAAATCGGGAGCTTTGAAGGTTGTGTCTCATTCAAGAGTGCACTACAAATCAGTTTGGGCATAAAAACCCACCCTATCCTCATCTCTTACTCTTTCTGCATTGTCATTGCAGCACCCTGTTACATGTATTGTCTCTGATCAGGTTGTGGAAAGGCTGTATAGAGTAACATTTTAGTGTCAGCAAATTTCACTGTCTGTGATGATTTGGCACTTATTTCCATCTTGGTTGTGTATGATTTCCAGGTCTCTATGTCAGAGGGACAAGAAATGTTTTGTATGTTGACAGGTGTCTGTTTGGGTGTTGTGGTTTTTTTTGTTTTGTTTTGTTTTTTAATTTATTTATTGGGATGAAGTCACCAACTTGTCTGGATGAAGGTGGCACAAGTTAGCACATCCACAGAAGGCCTGGATTTCTGCAGTAGAGTTCCAGGGATGTGAAGCCTACCAAATGTGTCTCTGCTCTTCCAGGTTAGGTCTTTTGTTAATTACTTTCCACTGGGGCTTTTCTCTTCTGCTTAATTTAAATACTTGTTTTAGCAGAACCTGGAACTTGAGCTATTTCTTCTTTGCCTTTTTCTCCCCCTGGCAAATTCTCTAAGTGCCAGACAATTGAGTCTTTCTCTGACCCAATGAATATTTATGTATTTTATACAAATATTTGCTATATATTAATTGAGAATAAGTGAGCAAACAAGAATAATTCTGTATGCTGATGCTCACTATAGTTTACTGGTTTTGAGCTCCTTCATATGCTTTTGCAAGTATTTGTTAGGCAGAGTGAGTAGCTTTGATGTGATGATCTGCACTTGGACTATTCCCTAGTTTAGTAGTCTAAGGATGTTTGAGTGTGAGATCCAGTTCTGCCTGAAAGGAGGTTTAAACATGCTAATCTCTGGGTGGATGTTACAATTGCTTATTTAAACTTGAGATAATTTCATATACAGTTTTGTATTTGTTTTGGTTTTTTTTTTTGTTCCTTAAAATGACATTTTTGTCTTTTAATTCTTGGAGGGAAGAGGAAGAGTGAGTTTAGTACAGAAAATTACCCTTTTGGTCCTCGTCAGCTTGCGCTACAGGAGTTACCTGTACTTCTAAAGTCTTCCTTCTACATAAGCCTGAAAGAGCAGAGAAGTGGTAATGCAAAGCCCATAATTGAAATGCTCCAATTCTTGGCAAATTTACAAGATTATTCTTTCCATAATGTCTTTTTTTCTGAAGTAGTAAGATGGAAATAAAAGGAACTAGATTGAAAGAGGGTGGCTAATCTTTTTTTCTATTGTTTTATATTCTTAGCTAATGCAAAATGAATAATTAATTAATTAACATTACTGCTTTATGTTCCAGTACGTAGGTGTGTTTAAATGTCAGTCTCTTGTCAAGCAACCACTTCTGGCTACTACTAAACTCTTACCTTAAAAAGTGAACAAAAAGATTACTGAGAAAAAAGTAACAGAGAAAAGGTTTCATTTGTGTGGGATTTTGTTTTACTTCTTTCTTTTGTAAAGCCCTGAAATACCTGATGGCAGAGTGTGCATGGCAGAGCACGCAGGACTTTTGGTCTTGGAAAATAGCTTGGTTATATAAGAAAATTGCTTGTATTTGTTGCCAATCGTAATTATGCTTTACTGGACGATAAGGTAGAGTCTTCTTACACTTTGCACTGTAGTCTTGGACTTTCAGGATTGAAATGTGTTATTTTACAGTATATTAATTTTTCCTGTGGATGGCTGTGAATATAGATGTTTCTGAACAAATAAGTATGTGTACCCTTATGAATAAGCAAGTCTAGCAATCATTTTGCTAGCAATGCTGCAGGAAACAATAAAACATACCAGTAAGTATATTACTCTTTCTGCATACTCTTGAATTGAAATCTGTAGCACAGGCTCATCAGTCACTGAAAGAAAGTGCAGATACACTGTGCATATCTTCTGTTAGATCAAAAGGACTTAAAGAAAACATTTTTATTTTGGCTGCCACTGACACCAATTCAGAATTGTTTTGCCAAGCTGGGGCTGGGAAACAATGGACACAACAAAAACCCTTCCCAAAACAAATCTCTAATTCAGTAGATTCAGTTAAGCTGGAGGAGACAATAGAGCCGGCAAGTTTTGAAACATTGTCTTTTGAAGCTTAACTAAGCATTTTCTTTTAAAGCTAACTATTCCCCACTCCCAAGTTAAACCTTGCCTTCAGCCGAAACCAGAATTCCAGTAATACACTTG
Source organism: Ceryle rudis (assembly GCA_033439905.1). Taxonomy (NCBI): domain Eukaryota; kingdom Metazoa; phylum Chordata; class Aves; order Coraciiformes; family Cerylidae; genus Ceryle; species Ceryle rudis. Next base: position 168,177 of record JAAGNO010020655.1, on the reverse strand, counting down.
TACAAAGCTGAAGCATCTGCCGTAGTAAAGCAGTGGGGATTTTGTCCTTTATTTTCTCTGCTGACCATCTTTCAGAAAAGTAACCCAGAACATTTATCGTATTTTACCACTTTACCTCAGCCATTAAGAACCAAGACTATCCAATCAGTAGTCAATTGTGTGTTGGTAAACCATGGTAGTTCTTCAGAGGAGAATCAGCAGAGCTCCCTCATGGAAGTGGGAAGTGTTGCATTTCTGGTCTCGGCTCTTTTTTTAGATCCCTAGTAGAGTTGCTTAGTGAAGTTTATTAAAGGGAGCTTACTCAAGAATTTGTAAGGATCTGAAAAGGTGGAGCAACTCAGATTCAGGTGGTAGAGATTCTTCGGTTGAATAAAAATCATAATGTAAGTGTTAAGAACAGTTCAGAGACTGCTTTTGAATGCTTTTAGCACCCATACAACAGATGAGAGTATAACAGAAACAATTTTGAGGTATTATATTAATATTCATCAGTATATGATCAAATATCACAAATCAGTTGATAAAATGGCTCTGCAAATAGTAAAGCTTATCTTTCTCCTCTCTGGTAGAAGCCTTGAAGCTCTTGGCTCAAATCCATGTCAGTGTGGGAATTCAGCTATGAAAAGTCTAGCGATGCAGAGCAAGAATGGAGTGTTTCACACTGCAGTTCGGTTTTGTCCCAGTTTTGTATTAAGATTTAATAGACTGGTTCATCAGAAACAGCTTTCTAGATCCAGCAGTGAGTTCTGACGCTCTCAGATTTACTTCATTGCTTTTATAATTTGTGCCTTACTATTTTGAGAGATCAGATGTCAGAAAACATATGTTTTGCGCACTGTTTTTATGCTTTGGAGGTTAGTATTCTTAAAGTAAGAAGGAAGCTAGTTGCCGAGACACTCAGGTCACCTGGAAGGTGAGGATTCAGCTTTGCCTGCTGCGTGAACTTGGCATATCAGACCGAAGGCTTTGTGTATCCTGTGGCACAGCCAGCTTGGAGTGCAGGGCTGCTTCCAGCTGCAAATTTCTCCCGAAGCCAGCAGTTTCAGCGGGTTTGTGCTGCTGGTTGCTGGTGCTCTGTGCTGCTGGTTAGAATTAGCCCAGAAAACTATGACACTGAGGGGACTTTTTGAAGGAAATGTAAACATAATTTTGAGTAAACCAAGCATTTGCCAGAGCCGTTACATAGCATACACCCAGCAGATAGTCTTTGCACAGCTTATGGCTGATCCTCTCGCCAAACTGGGGGAAGAAAGCAGCAGTGTCTTTATACAGCAGGAGAGCATAGTTTATTACCCAGTAGGTGCAATTTAAAAAGATCTGAGGGAGAGATGACAGATGTGAGGAGAACTTATGTCCAAGTAGGGTCAGTTATATTTAGATGCCCTCGTATATTTGTGTTTTGAAATGGCTTTTTGAGAAATAGCAGTCTTAAGAGGAAGACCAAAGCCTAGACAAACAACATGCTGTTTGGTTTTACATCAGACCTTCAGACAGGATAATATTCACTCCAGGGAGAAAGAATGGCTGAATAAACAGGTAGAAACTTAAAGGTACTAAGGTTTTGAGTAATCGGTCTTCAGTGTCCAGTGATGTCTACTGAAATTTTATAGAACAGCATTGTAAATGTAGTCAGAGTAGAGTTTAATCTACACTGTAATTTTGGAGCTGGGGGTTTTGCAGAGATAGTTGCCTCTGACAGGTTTCTACCAAAATTTGTTGAGTATAATTTTTTGTTTGGGTTGGTTTTGGGGTTGGGATTTTTTTTTTTTGGTTGTTTTTAGTGACCCACAACTCTGCCCTTTTTAATTCCAGAGCTCTTGAATTGTAACCTTCAGCCAATAGTGCCATATCTTTTCATTAAGTCTTTACCTTCTTTTCCACTTTGGTGACCTAAACTGAGCACTCGTATAACTGCATGATGTGGTCCTCTGTTCCTGCTCCCCTCTGGCAACCTTACTTTTTAGCTTTCCTTTTAAAGTAGAGGAATTGCTCCTTGGGAGAGCACCGAGTATATCTGTGGCCATGCAAAACCAAGCTTGGTGGATTTTGGGTCATGGGCAGCATGGGCAGGGCCTGCAAGCTTTGATTTTTTTTTTTTTTTTTTTTTGTCTTTTTTTAAGACTAGTAGGAAAAAAACCACTGATGGAAGAAAAACAAAAGAAAAAAACTGCTAGGAGAGAGAATGGATGATTTTTCTGTGTTTTTATTTTTTTCCTTGTCAATTTAATATTTCAATATAGACAGCTTGGGTTTTTCCCCATAATGAGGAATTCTTGCCAGTTTTATAAGGATGTGTTAATTTTTAATGGTGGGTTTCTTTGTTCATTTTAATGTAGAGTTCCTGTTTGGGCGTGTGGTGTTTTGTGGTTTGGGTTGTTTGGTCTGTTGGTTGTTTTGTTTGTTGGTTGTGTTTTTTTGGTGGTTTGGTTTTTTTAATTTTATTTTTTATTTTCTTTCTTTCTCATTCCTAAGAAACCTAGGTTAGGCTGTGTGGAACTCAAAGAATCTCCCTCACTTCTCAACACTCTGGTACCTCCTTAGTCTGCTGCCTTAGGTCTCCGGCTTAGTAGCAGCAATTACTGTTGGCTTTGCTGCCCTCCTTTTGTCCATAGGGATGGTGCCGTGGTCTGTGCTCCCACAGCTGTGCCTCTGTATGGTTAAGGAAAAAACTGGTGTTCGAGCAGCCAGTTGTGTGCAGCACTAAGTGAAGCTTTCCATCTTTTCTAGTATAAGCTATCAGTAAGGATTTGACACATTTTTATTCTCTCTGCACCTCCTGTGTCCAGCTAATTTTCTGCCGGATCTGTGTTCAGCTTTGTTTACTAAATGTTGTTGTTGCTGCTTCTTTCTAAGCTTGGGCCGTCTTTGGTGCCAAAATTGTTGCACGCTCCTTTGGGAAGTCCCCGGTGTGGTGTTTGTGATGCTGCACAGAGCTTTTCCCCTGGGTTAGTATGGGATGATTCACTGTAGATGAACAGGACAGAGTGATGTGCAGGAAGCTGTTCCAGGCTTTAGTGACTTACTGTGGTTTGACTCCTTTGTGCTGGTTGTTCCAATTCATCTGGTGTTTAATTAGAAACTTGCAGGACTGCTTCCCTGAAAGCCATAGTTCCTGGAGACGTGGGGTTATATGTGAAGGCTGCCTGAGTTTTTTGTATTTTTCTGCAAGTACTTAGTCTTTTGGTAGAAATAGATCCCATGGTCCTTAGAGCTTTAGAGAAAATCTTAATAAATGTCATCCAGTAAGGTTCAAAACCTGAAGGAGAAATTAAAAAAAAAAAAAAAGTGTTATTTCTATATAAAAGTGCACCACAAGAAAAAGTTCTCTTGCGACTGTTTTAACCTGTGTTTGTTAAAGGTCTGGGCTGCAGTGTGTACTGGGACATAAGCCTGGAGAAGACCCTGCAGATTAGTATCTCCTTGTATTGCTTTACTCCGCCTCCAAAAAGAAAAAGGAGGAGAAGGAAATAACAAAGAACACTTAGAGGTGAAGGGTTGTTGAGGGGACTATTGTGCATACCTTAAAAAAAAAAAAATTATTCTGCAAACAGCTGCTGCTCCTCTTTATTTATAGGTAGCTTTAAAATCAGGAGCTGGAGAGTGAAGAGGGTGGAAACTTCACCTGCTTCTAGCTCAGAAATGAATATTTAGTGATGTAGGAAAGGTTTATGAAAGCAGATTCTCCTTTCAAAGATGATTGTCACAGTAGCTTAAATTGTCTGCTAGGCATCATAATAGAGTTTTACTACTGTAGGAAAACAAAAGTAAAAGATAAGCTTAACTCATTGAAACAAAAAGAGAACAAAGGGGAGAGAACACTAAAGAGTCTTATTGATGACAAGAGAGCACAGTGAATTCAATGCAAGTAACAACTTGGAAGGGGCTCCTAAAGTAAGGTTAATACACTTGGATTCATAGGTGTTTTCCTTCTGCGACAGGACTCGTGTACTGTGGTAACAAGCATAGGGGAACAGGATTGTGGGCTCTGGAGCAAAGACACCTTTCTGTTCTCTGAGGAAGGGCTTCAAAGGCAACAGCTGGAGCCATATGCCCATTCAAAAGTCTTGCTGGGCAGAGAAGGAAATTGATTCTGAAGTGGGAGGAATCTTGAAGTGATGCATACATGGCCCAAACCAATTTATGACTGATTCATTTCTTGCCATCTTTGTTCCTTTGCTGGAAACTGGATAAATTGGCTAATCTTGCTTGTTCCCTGTTTTCAATTGGTACTAAAGACGTGGGTTAGGCTGAAAGATGACACAAGAGGTGGTGTTTATGTAAAGCAACAGTATTAGAATCTGTTTTCCTTTCAAGAAAAAAGGAGATGTGTGCCTTTTGAGATAGCAGTTACGAGGCACTAACATTATCAGGAAACCAGAGCTCACTTCCAGTGTTAAAATGTCATATGTGGTTTCTGTCTAGCTCTTGCAGTTTCTAAGGCTTCCTATTTTATTTTAATTTCTTAAATTTTTTAAAAATGTTCATTACTAGATAAGAAATGAATGAGTGAGGATCAACCAGGTGAATACTTCATAGGACTGTAAGCTATCTCAATTTCCAGAAATTCAGCCATGATCCTGCATATGCTTGGACATTTCAGCTTCCTGTAGTGAGTATCTATTTATATGTTTAGACTTGAACATAGGATGTGAATCTGTGTTACAGTATTATGCTCAAGTATGGAAAGACTTGCCAGGACCTCACTGCAGTGCTCCAAGAAACACCCTGTGAGTTCCACTTTCCCAGTGAAATCAGGAAAGAATATATTGTATAAAGCCTTAAAAATAGCTTGACCACATTACTTTTCCTCCTCAAATGTTGTGTTTGTGGTGTTTTGTTTTTTGTTGCTTTATTTTTAAATTTGCAATCTTCATATAGAAGGAAATGACAAGCAGAATGCCATTCATGTGACTGAGGCTTGCACCAAACTTAACTGCCTGCACTGCCTCTAGGGAGTCAGTGGTCAAGCTGCAGGTAGGAGGATTGGATGGTTGAACCTCACGTTTAGACTTGTATAATTAATCTCTTTCCTTGAAAAGGAATCCCCAGCATGTGCTCCTGAGAAGTTATAGTGAGCCTCCTGAAACTGCCTTTCTCCATTGGCTGCATGAAGGACAGAGATTAAAAGGTTGATGAGGTGGTACCTCCGTACAGTGAGGCAGCTGGGTGAGCTGGAGTGCTTTTGTGCCTCACGCTGCTTGTGGAAGACTTGTATGAGCTGCATTACTTTAGCAGTTTGTCTTTCTCTAAATTTTCAGTGTAACTTCATGAACAACTTGTACTATCAAGCCACAATGACTATTGTACAGATACATGTGTATGTCAAACCCATCTAATCTTTTCTACATCAGGATAATATCCTTTGCAGATAAAGAAGTGGCCGTTGCACATCTTGACTTCAGTGTCTTGCTGTGGAGCTATCAATGAGTGCTGAATGCAAACCTGGTTAGATAATGGTGATGAAAAATTACTTATTGGTGTTAGGTGTGAGAGAGAATGTACTGAGAACAGCTTGGGAAAGGTCCATCCTGGCACCAGTTCTGTTCAGTAGTTCTGTTTCCGTAATAATTCGGATGATGCAGAAGGGAGTGTATTTGTTACGCTTGCAGATGATGTGAAGCTGGGATGGGCTATAAATACATTACATAAATAATCTTAAAAAAAAAAATTGGATGTGATTCATTGAAGACAAATGTAGGAAAAATCACTTGGATTTGTGCAGAAGGCTTGTAAAAAAAGATCTGGAGCTGTGGTAAATCACAAGCTGAAGATGAGTCAGCAATGCCGTTGCTGTGAGAACACTTCACAGAAATCAAAACTCCTTGTGAGAAATGCAGCAGTCACATTGGCCGTGCTGCGTGCAAGTTACCTGGTGCCATCTTTCTGCTTTGCACTGTTTGAGAGCCGTGTTAAGTTATTGTGGCTGGTTTGGGGCATCAACTTTAAGGGAAAAAGGTGAGTTGACCTGACTTGAGGCTGTTTACCCTGAAGAAGGTTGCCAGGAGGTGCAATAATAGGCTTCAAAAGAAATCTGTTCTCTATTTTGCCAGTGCAAGAAGCTTAGGTTTAATCAAGTGTCAAGTACAAGGAAAAGCCAAGTGGTAAGGCTGGGAAGGTTTGGGTTAGGTAGTCTGAGAGGCCGTGGGGTCTCTTTGACAGCCTTTAACAGCAGGGAGGTGAGGTCTGCTAGGTTTATGGTAAGCTTGGTGACTTTTGACTGTTTGCAGTGAATTACAATTGATGTTACAGCCGTGCTAAATCACTGACTTCCTGTGAATGAAAACCACCCATTTGCAGTACTTGGTGTCTCCTGTGCCTCCTAGACAAGCATTCACTAAGCCTAATCCCTTGGGAGCTCAAGGAGTGATGCTGTGACCACTGGGCAAACTGAGATGAGGGGATACATGGTTTATTTATATATATATATAATCTCCATGTAGTTGTGTTGAAGGACTTTATAAAAGCAGTGACTCTCTTTGTTCTCACTGTCACATCTATCTGAGGACATGACAGTGAGCATTGAGAAGGATGCATTTGCATCTGTGTGGTTTCTCTGAGGGCCTTCTCTTGTCTTGGGGACTTGTGGCTGGGATTGGCGCTATGAAGGTATAGGAGGAAACTCTTATCCACTCCAAGAAAGCATGCCAAGAGGAAATGCAGGAGTTGATTACCTGCAAGCTCAGGGAATCGTTTGCTGCCTCTCTGTTATGGTGGCAGTGCATGTTCAGTTCACTGCTGCCTCCTCTTCAGTTGTGTTGGCACTGCATGATGTTTATAGGCCCACATGATGATCCGAGTCATGAAGTGAGCTGAACTAGATAGAACCATTGAAGAAAACCATTACTTTGCTGAAGGCTTATTTTGGTTTAAGTGTGTTCCCTCATTTGAACCCACAGACAGCTGTACCAGCCCAACTGGGTTCTTTTAGCAGGGAGAGGAATGAAAGCAAAGGGGGAATGCCTGAACTTTGATTGTGCCAGAAAACCATGGCTCACTACAGCCCAAAGGCTGCCACAGCTGGAGCAAATAAATGGCTGAAATACAACAGTTTTGGAAGCTGTTGACTTCAAGTATGCCACAGAGGCTGTATGTAGCATGCAGGTGTATTGTCTGCCAAGTAGCAAACGTGTAATTTGCATTCTGTTGCCTATGTAAGCATTAAATTACATGTTGTTATAGTTTTGAAGGAAGATATTTAGAGCCATCTAAACTTTAATGGAAACAAGATTTCAATTATTCTTGTAATGATAAGGATGAAAGTTTTCTAGTTTATCTAGAAAAAGCCCTGTTCTTTAATGAACGTTAGTAATTAGAAATGCACTAGTCTATAACTGATTGCTAATGAATAATCTATAGTTTTAGCAGCTTCTTTCTTCTTTCCTCTTGTCCTTTATAAAAAGTTCCCAGTAAGCTACATATTTCCCACTGTGCACTTGTGGAGCATGCCTCTGTCTTGCCATATGGTTGCCTTCCTCTAGCAATTAATAGGATTGTGTTCAAAGGCCCCTGAATCTTTGGGGACTATATATTTGCTTGTGGTCTTGTCAGAACATGCAGCATTTCGATAGGCAGTTTCTCACGATTATGTCCACTGAATAACAAGTTGCCCAAAAGACAGCATAGTAACAAAATTGTGCAGAATTTAGAGCAAATAGTTTTGTACAATTTTTTAAATAAAGTACAATTAGAGCGGATGTATCTTTCAAGCTTCCTGGGTCATTTTCTAGAGATAGTTTTTATGGCTGGATGCATGTTTCATGGATGCATGTAATCAGTTTCTTGGCAAACGTATTTACAAGGATGTTATTTACAGTCATTTTTTCCCCTGCATTATTTAAAAATTAATATGACCCCACGTAAGTGAACTTGTAGGAATCAACTAACATTGATAGAAATGTAGTAAGGGAAGGAGGAGAAAGAAAAAACAGTCAAAGGTCTCTATTTAAAAAAGGGAAAAATGTGATTAAAGAGCACTGTATTGGAGTTGCTAAGCAGTGCACCTTTACCCCATTTACATGAGCACTGAAGCATTTGAAGAGTTTTAGATAATCTCTGAAGAAAAACCTTCATGGAAATTAAAACCATAGGCACCTTTTTTCGAGCAAATTTTGTCTGAATTATCTCTTTGTGCTGCTGGAGTCTACTTGCTTGACATTTGAAAGTGGCTCCGCATGATTTCCCCTTCCTCATAGCTCTCATTTTGTGTCACGGCAGAAGCAGATCTGCTCTGAGACTCACAGCGTTCAGGGGTTTGAGCTGCTCTGAGTTGGAGCATCACCTCTGGTGTCTGCCACTGTATTAGCCATTTCACTGGGATTTTACTTCTTGTAGGTGTATCCTGGAAGTGACTGACAAGTGAATTCTGACCTAGGCTCAGCGAGAGAAGTGTTCTGTTCTTGTACCTATGGAGTATCTGCCGCTTTTAAGGAAGGAGGAGTTTCAAGGGTGGAGATAATGGCTCTATTGCTTTAATGGAAAATGAAGAATCTGGGCCAGTTCCTGGGTTTTGGTCAGCTCTGAACAAGCCTCTTGCTTTAGAACTATTTAGACTTGTGAAGGTGGAGCATGTCCCCTTCTGTATATGCTACAATGTCTAGTAAGAAGGTACTTTTTTTCTGCATGTCTCTGAGATAATAGGGTATAATTTTGTGGTAGAATTAGTCCTGCTGAAAGAATGGGGTGTGGGAAAGATGTATCTTCTGCACAGAAATTTTAACAGCAATGGGGATGTAGTGGGTTAAAGTTGATACTCTGAGGAAGTCAGTAGGTGTTTTAGTGCACCAGTATTACGGTGTTTTGAGGGTTTGCTTTCCTGTGAAGGGATTCAGAAGATTGTTCAAAATTTATTTTCTTTTGTTATGTCAGGAAGGGGAGGCAGAGAGAGGGTGATGGCAACTAATCCTCTTGTGATGCTGGAGATGATGGTTTTACTGAATCTGTTAAGTTTTTGTGGGTCCGCATGAAGACTGGCTTAGGCCGAGGGATTACAGAGTTTGTAACAGTTACCAGATGCAGAGTTGCAATGGACTGCCATTGGGTCCTTTCCTTAGCCTCTTTGAAGGTCGTGTTAACACGTCTGCTTTATGTGTGTACCTTGATTCCAAGATACCTGCGAAGCATCTTGGGGAAGAGTTCTCCCCACGCCTTCAGCTGGGCTCTGAAGGGTCAGTAGCTGTCTTCCTCCCCCCCCCCCCAGCAGGGGTAACCTCCCACCTAGGAGCAATCAACTTCATTACTACCGCCACCAACATAAAACCCCCAGCCCTATCACAATATCAAACCCCACTCT